>OZ021687.1:11847512-11952261 GCA_963978505.1 Listrodromus nycthemerus
ATCCGAATTTTTTTTCTCTTTGCAATCCTACCGTTTTCACGAAATTCGAGCATTCTCTAACAATCGAAAATTTATTGTTAACAATAATGTTCATCAAAATTTGTTTTTCAGTTTTAATGCAAAAAAAATTATTACAACATGAGAACGAAAAAAAGAATTGTAAACGAAATCGTTGCACTCGCCAGTCGTCCAATTAACTAATTAACAATTGTTTACAATTTTTTTTGTTCGTTCTCATGTTGTAATAATTTTTTTTGCATTAAAACTGAAAAACAAATTTTGATGAACATTATTGTTAACAATAAATTTTCGATTGTTAGAGAATGCTCGAATTTCGTGAAAACGGTAGGATTGCAAAGAGAAAAAAAATTCGGATAATCCGATACGCTCGATTCGTCTAACTCGTTTTTTTCACGAGATGCACGACACAGGAGAGCATTTTTTCTGTAAAGAAATTGTTTAGGCATTCATCGTAAACAATAATTGCTTATTCGAGCGATTGGCTAGTGCAAAGATTCTTTCTACAATTTTTTTTTTCGTTGTTCTCATGTTGGAATAATTTTTTTTTGGCAATAAACAATAATCAACAAATGTTTATAAACATTATTGTTAACGATAAATTGTGTATCGTTGACGATTGTCAATACTGCGATAATACTGAGATCTCGTGGAAAGAGGATTTTTCGCCACTACCGGCTCCACCCGATTCGGCCCTGGAATAAACAGTTGAATCGCTCCGTGGAACGCGTAGAGCCAAGATCGCGAAATTTCAAGATTTCGTCCTCATTTTTCAAAACTTTCCCATTTTTCGTGTAAGGTGTTCCCGATAATGATCAGCGACGCATTTTGATCGTTGAAACATCCTCTTTAGGGTGAACACACTCTCAATCTTGAAATTTTTTTCCTTTCATGATAAAAGTTCGCATGAACGAGAAGGCGCGCGCACGCAAGGCCCGGAAAATCATCTTCGAGAGCAATTTTCGTGTCGGTACTTAAGTGAGGTTCGAGAGCATGTTAAAAAACGACCCCATGACAAATTTCAAAAGGATCCGTCAAGAACTTTGCGAGCAAAGTCTCAAAAACCCTTTTGACTTCCGGGGCCCATATCTCCTCCTGGAGTCATCCGATCGGGACTGGCTTGGTGTGTTTTCTGCACGCCAAGAGATGCTCTTTCGATTGCTACTGGTTTTGAGGGTGCTCGATAACCGCGAATAGCAAATTACGGCGTTTCCGCGAAACACCGATTTGCATCGATTCGGTACACCCCCTTTAAATCACCCAATTCTCAACCGATCGGGATGGGACTTGTCGCATTCGAAAAGTTATTAAATTTGCAAGAAAGTATATTTTCGGTTTTTCGAAATCGGTCGAATTGTCGCCGAGATCGCGAAAAAACACTTTGTTCCACTTCAATTGCCCCCTACTGTATATTTCTAGAGATTTTTTTTTCTTTAAAAGGATATTTATTTTAAGCATCTATCATGGTACATGAGTAAGTAAAGAAATATCTGATACAACTTAAACTCTCATGCTTACTGCTAATTTGTCGTGGTGACCAAGGGTGCGTCTCTCCGAAAAACAATTGTTGTGTATTATCACTATTCAGTCTGGGCATATTAATGATTTTTGGTTAGATTCATCTGAAGAAAATAGTTTAACATGTTTGCCATGGGAATAAAAAATGTAGTAAAAAAACCATGGCCTCTTTCAAATTTTGAGGTATAAACTAAGGGTTAGAGGATATGGGCGGGAGCAGGCATGAGGGGGACAGCGGTAGGTGGGGGTATATTTATATATATACTAGCTGACCCGGCAAACGTTGTTTTGCCATGTATGTTATTTCTAGGAAACATTTTTATAGGTAAATAAAAATAATTATCTACCATATGTGTGCGGGGAAGTATTTATAATCAAATGCATTATAAAGAATAAAAGTATGTTTTATTTAGGTTAATCAATAAATCTTCATTAGAGTAACGAATATATTTTAAATAACAGTCTTTGATAGCTATCTAAACATCAAAAATAAATATTTATATTTTTACTATCAATTATGGCAGTGGAAAAAAAAAATAATTAATCTCTTAGCGCAATAGAGTGTACAATACTTTTGGTTAGTCCGTCTTTAGCCAACACAAACAAACTGGATGGTTTTCCCACGCGAGAACATCCCACATATAGTTGTCCGTGGGAGAAGCACGGTGTTTCCAAATCTAAGCCACATACAGACAATGTTTGTCCTTGTGACTTATTGATTGTCATAGCGAATGCCAATCTAATTGGGAATTGAGTGCGTTTGAATTCAATTGGCACATCTGTAGGAATCATAGAGATTCGTGGCAGCAACACATTTTCGCCTTGAAACTTGCCATTCAAGATGATGGCTTCAATAACGTTTTTCATTAATTTCTTAATTACTAATCGTGTGCCATTACATAGCCGTGGTGGGTTTAAGTTTCTAAGTAGAATAATCGGAGATCCAACCTTCAATTGTAAATGATGTGGTGGCATGCCTGGCAAATCCAATGAATTTAAGAACTCAATTGGATAATTCACAGTCTCGTTGGTATCGCAAACTGCATTGATAGATTTATATGACACCAAGTCCCCAGGCAACAACTATTGTATCTTTAAATTTAACCCATTGACGTCCACATTTTTAGCTGCCAAGATCGCTCTTTCTGCCAGCCACTTATGATTTGCATATTGTGTGTGTACGTCGGGAAATATGTGATCGATAAGACTATTTTGCGAGTCGATGATTGTGCAGAAGTCCGTCTGTAATTTTATGCATCCAGTATTTTCATGTACAGCAACTTTCCCATCACCAATATCTAACAGTTGTTTAGAGAAAGTTTCGGCGGATGGATCCTGAAGCATTTGAACGCGCATGTTCACCGTCAGTTGTACTTTTTCAACATTACGCCATAGTCGCGATGATTTTAAGCAAGCGTTGATTTCATCAGCGTAGGTTGAACGCGGAATAACGGGAAGTGTTTGTCTAAAATCACCTGAAAGGAGTAACAAAGTGCCGCCAAATAGTTTGTCGTTGTTTTTTATATCCTTTAATGTTCTATCCAATGCCTCAAGCGAATGTTTGTGCGCCATAGTGCATTCATCCCAGATAATAATTTTACATTGTTTCAGCACTGTGGCCATAGACGATTGTTTTTTTATGTTGCACACTGCATCTGGATTATTTTGAATGTTTAACGGCAGCTTAAATGCTGAATGAGCTGTTCTGCCTCCATCTAATAAAGTTGCTGCAATGCCAGAAGATGCAACGGCCAATGCGATGCCATTTTTTTATCGTATCTCGGCAAGAAGTAGCGAAATAAGAAATGTTTTGCCAGTCCCACCTGGTGCATCTAAAAAAAAGAATCCTCCTTGTCCTGCCGAAACTGCTAGCATGATACGGTCGTATATAATTTTTTGTTCATCATTAAGTAGTGGAACATTGCGGCTAACAATGCTCGCCATTTGTACAGTATCGTACTGTAGTTCACGATTCATATCTGTGTTGAGTAAATCAGATGCACTTCGATTCGGTGAGCTCATACCGAAATGACTGATTGGTAAATTCGCAATAGCAATGCAAAGATCCTCGATAGCAATCAATGCTTCATTGTACATTGCATCACTGAATGATATTGTTAGATCGTTGTACCTTGTACGATGTCGACACAATATATCATCAGTCATTGAAGCTTTGTGATTATCCCACAACATTTGTGCTCGGGCCGGGAAACATGTAGTCAGTACTATAGGAAATAGTAGACGAATTTGTGTTCCTGTGCAGTTTAATGCTGCTTCAGCAAGCATGTTGTCCCAATGATTGACGTCTTCTAGCAAGCCTAGAGCAAGGCATGCATCTTTATACGTAGGATACTGTTGTCCATCTACCTTCCGTACATCTTGAAATGACAATGGTCCGGTGACATTAACCAACAATAGTCGCAGATAAAAGCACTCAGTTTGCCTTGGATTGACGGTATATACACGACCCAAACTATTTGATTTGAATAAACCGGGGCACGCATCAACTGGTATCCCTTGCTTGCGGGGTATCCATTTTCCCGGTTGAGCCCATGTAAAATACCGCGGAACTTCAGAATAGAGCAGTGTTTGTGCGGAGGCACCAAAAGCATCCGCACGATTGCACAGTTCAAAAAATTCGGTGAGCATAGTTTTCGGTGGATTTATAGCACGATCAAGCGCTGTATCGTTCGTGAAATATACGCGCTGGCCGTTTTCAAGATGGACAGCTAAATGGATAACTGCTGGATCCCGTTCATGAATTGGGAATCCGAAAATACGCCAGACAGCTTCATTGGAACTGATATACCGGCCAATTTGGTAATTCGTAATTTCATCATTTTGATTCAACGGAGGAGAATGAACATTATTATTTTCAATCCGAAATACAGCCATATCACTTCCTTTATTCACATACTTGCAAATATATTTGATACTCTTCACCGAACTGCATGACTCAACATTAATATGAGCATTAAATGTTTTGCTCAGCAGAGGAGAATATGGTACCATCCAACCATTGTCAATGTCGATGTCTGCGTTGTTGATAGTTTTGATGAAAGATTGTCCGCCATTTTCGGTACTTCTTCGACGATATATTGGATATCCGTCAACATGTGTGACCGTATCGTTAGTGAAATCTTTATGAAAACGCTTTGTACATTTTCCATCTACCATGCAAGATGATGAACGATTGAGATTTCCGCATGGACCATGAATCATGTTTGTAGTAACAATATCAAACAGTAATTGATCAGTAGACGGATCTGGAATCTCTGCAGAAATCAAACTATCGATGTCTTCAGCACGTATTTTGTCGACGAACCAAATTAAAATGTGTGCATGAGGTAATCCACGCTTTTGCCACTCAACTGAATACATCCAACAACGTGTGGGGCCAAATACATGCAATTTGGTAATAAAGCTGATTAAAGACTTTAATTTTTGTTTAAGCACACGTGCTGTGATGTCATGACGATGTATTGCATGTTGTCCTGGTAATAGCAGCGATGTAATTTCTGTCCATTTCGGATTACATGTAAAAGTAATAAAAAGACACGGTCGTCCATATTCACGCACGAAAGTCATAGCATCCTGTATGTATTCTTGCATGTGACGTGGACTACCTATGTACGATGATGGTAAGATAACAGAGTTACCAATTTCGGCAGTGTCAGCGTTATTCGCAATAGCATCTCGCAAGTGAATATATTCTTCCGCACGCAGCTTATGTTGATTGTATCGCAAGTATCTTAATCGTTCACTCTCTATCTTCACATACATGTCGACCATAAATTGTTGGCAAAGCTCACGACATCGTAAAATGATGTTGTCTCGGCCGCGTCTAATCATCAAACTATATGAATAAAAATCATTCGAGCTAATGTTCTTATTCGTTTCAGCTCCTGTAATAATATATATTTAAATTAATTGAAGATTTAATCTTTAATAATAAAATAATTATGTTGTTAATAATGAAAGAATTACCTGTTACGGGATCTCGTTGTTTAATGTTTACACAATATCCATCTTGTCCCTTCCAGAAAATTAGTGGATATTGGAGAGCGTCATATGAACGATGGGTATCACTGATGAACTGAAGATCATTATTTCTTCTTCGAATCACGATTTGTCGCGTAGCTGTACGGTCGCCGACCATGATTCCAGCAACGTCTTCAACAACAGGTGCATTGAATCTACGTACATGCTCTCCAGCTGGTGTTCTATCAGGATTGATGACAATAGCGTGATTGTCACTTTGTAGCTTGTGCATGTGTGCTTTGAAAAATGTTAATAATTCATTGTGCTCATTTAAGAGAGCGTCTAGCTCACTGACGATACGCCTCGCAAAAGGTGAATTAAGATTATGGAAGTCGCAACGTGCATCCGTGCGATTGGCGAGTGCACGTTCGGAGTCCTCGCCACCCATAAAGTATATTTGTAAAAATTTATGAGATTCGTTTGGCATTGGCAGCAATGAGCCCACTTTGTGATAAACTTGGCCTTTGATTTTAAACGTGGAATTAAATTGTTGACCGTTTGCTGCAACATTGCTGACTATTTCTGTTGCTCCAAACGATGTCATTTGGAAACATTAATTGAATGTGCGAATTGACTTCAGGAACAGGCTAGAATCTGGATCAGTACCAATAAGTAAACCGTGCAATGGCTCAGGTGGTGTTTCAATTTCGGTTAGTTGTACTTTTCCTGATGAGCAACACATCCCAAGTGGCTCATTTTTAAATTTAAGTGCATGACAATGCGGGCATTCCTTCTCCAAAGTACCAATAACCACTTTGGAATGAGCATAATATTCAACATCAGGCTCGTACTGGAATGCAAGTCGAAGAAATGAAATTGACGTAAATGCTCGATGAACTTGTTGGCGTTGTTGATCAATTCCTCTATGTCTGTCGACTATGAGTCTGCGAGTTTGTCTTCGTTCTAGTTGTCTTTGTTGATTTTGTTCATCTCGTGCGTCTTGTGATCGTTGTTCACGTACCTGCGACATTCTCGCACGCAAATTTGCATTGTCTTCTTGAATTTGTTCGCTTGATCTTCGTGCTCTTGAATCTCGCACGGCTATGGAACTACTCGTTCGACGACTCAAATTGGCCCCTTTGCGCTTTTTTGGCATTGCTGACCGTACGTAGAACATATAAATAAATGAAGTTAAAAAACTGAAACGGGTACAAAAATTTGTTTATATTTGATAAGCTTTATCAACTGTTAATAAATGATTTTTTAACATCACAGGATTTAATAAATATTTATGAACAGTCAAATTTATTGAGTACAATTTACAAATTGTTAATAAATATTTATTAATGGTTAATGAATATTCGTTAACTGTCAACAAATATTTAGTTAATATAAAAAGCAATATTAGCAACTTCTTTAGACACATTTTATAACTCTATAGCAGAAATACATGATAATGATTCAATTCACAAAATAAATTAACGTTTTTAATATATAAATGACATATATAAGTATAAAAAATCTGTAAAGATGATTTTTGTTCATAAGCAATCTTCATATCATATGACAGCGCAAGCAAAACAAATTCACTAAACAAAATATTTATTAATTAATTATAAATATTTGCTTGAATATACTATTGATATTTGTGCAATAAATATTTGTCAACTATTAATAAATACTTATTAACATTAAATAAATGTACTTCCTTCCCAAATAAATATTTATTGAATCTTAAAAAATATTAATTTAAATTTAATAAATTAAATGAATTATTAATAGTTAACCCTTTGCGGCACGGTGGGACGCTCAGCGTCCCACCTGCGCCGCCGTTTTTTTTTTTACGTTTCAAGTAGACATTCATTTATTTTCGTGAACTTTCTACAAATTCATGATGATATAATATTAATAAACCCGAAATTGTACTCTAATGCTCTAAAAAATTCGCAAATTTGTTAATATAAATAAACAAATGCAAAAAAAGTACCCTTTTTCGAGAAAAAATTCATTATTGACGAAACTTATGATTGCATTCAATAGAGAATTCATACATATAGGTTTTTGGGGGCGCTGATTTTGAATCTCGCATCAGATTGACGAAATTCAAAATGGCGGATTCAATATGGCGGACTGAATTCGTTAAATTAACTCTAATTTCAATGAAAATTGGTATGCGTAGTTTTTCAGGGTCACTGATTTCAAATATAATATTCAATTATTGAAATTCAAAATGGCGGATCCAATATGGCGGAGTGAATTTGTTGGATTGACTTCGATTTTGGTAAAAATTGATATACGCAGGTTTTTTGGGTCACTGATTTTGCATACGATATTAGATTACATAAATTTAGAATGGCGGATTCAATATGGCTGTCATAATTTCTCAAATTCACTCTACTAATCCTAAGAATTGGTATGTATGGGTTTTTGAGTTCGCTGATTATGAATCTGATGTCTTTGGTTGTCAAAATTTCAGATAGCAAACGTAATATTGCTAACACAAAAATTCAAATTGATATGCACTGTAATTGATATCTTCATACATGAGTTTTTCTGTAGCTCATACCGAATCTGATATTGTATTCCGAAATTGTAAAATCCAATACGACGTATTTGATATCCTGGTCTAAATTCATCGAACTGATTTTTGTTATTGTGATTCTTTGAATTCTTTGAACTGCTGATTTCGAATGTGAAATTAGATTATCAAAATTTATAAAAGCGGATTCTACATGACGAATGAATTCGTGTTATTGAATCCTGGTCGAAATTGGTACATGTGGTTTTTTATGATTGCTGGAAAATCTGAAATCTGTCAGCATATTATAAAAAATCGATGCATCCAAACAATTGTGAATGAAATTGATTCCCTTTCTTTTTTTGATTTTCTGCGCACACAATGATTTCAAGTGGGGAAAAAGTGTGTGATGGGCTGCTTCTCCCTTCCTACTGACGTACTGTGATGCGCATGCGCGAAAAACCGAGAGTGGAAGTCCGACAGCTATATAAGAAGTTGCCAGATTGCTCTCTGCAATCGTTTCCGAGACACAGTTTCGCAAACTGAGTTGTTTTTTCCACGCACTGAATTGATACGATAAAGAACTCTTTATTATCAGGAGTGATCGCTTGTGCGCATCGAAAAAATGCCTTTCAGGAGATTAGTTCAAACGAGTATTCCAAGTGACGATGAATCCGATGACGGACTTTGTAGTTCGTCAGACGATGAAAGTTCTACAAACTTACCCACTGACGACATTCCAAGCTCTTCTGATGACGACTTTTCTGAAGATGAAAATGCTACAGTAAATTCAAAAGACGAAGTATGGTCGAAAAAGGGGAAGAAGAAAACAGACGTACCATTCACAAAAGATTATGGGGCAAACATTCCCGATGATGCAAAATCTCCATCTGAGATACTATTTTGTCTTTTTCCTGATGATTTGATGGACTTAATAGTTCGACAAACAAACCTTTACATCAAAGAAAAGGTAAAGGATAACTTTATAACAAAAGATGAATTGATTACATTCTTAGGTATTAATATTCTAATGGGTGTAAAAAAATTACCTTCATACCGTGACTATTGGTCTCAAGATCAGAAACTACATGATCCGTACATTAGTCAATTGATGACAGTAAACCGTTTCGGATTTATACTGAACAATTTACACATTTCAGAGAGCTGTAAGGAACCCAAGAAAGGTGAGCCAAATTATGACAAATTGTATAAATTGAGACCATTATTGATGAGACTTGGTGAAACATTCAAGGGTTGTTGGAAGCCTAGTAAATATCAGTCTGTAGATGAATCAATGATAAAATTCAAGGGCCGAAGTAGTCTGAAGCAATACATGCCGGCTAAGCCAATCAAACGTGGATACAAATGTTGGGTACGAGCTGACGAGTCAAGCTACGTGTGCGAATTCCAAATATATACAGGAAAAACAGACAGTACTGAAAAACAGTTAGGAGCTCGAGTTGTAAAAGATCTTACACGTGAGCTTGTTGGCGGAAATCACCATGTTTATTTTGACAACTTTTTCACTGGCGTTGAACTAATGACTTCATTGAAAAACGACCATATTTTTGCATGTGGAACAGTATGCTCAAACCGCCGACGATTACCAAAAAGCAATATCCCAGATAAACAAATGAAACACGGAGAGTATGAATTTCAAACGTCGAATACTGGCATACGTTGGGTAAAATGGATGGACAAGAAATGTGTTTATTTTTTGTCTAATTACCATGATCCACGCGAAACCACAACTGTAAATCGGAGACAGAAAGATGGCTCATTGATGCTCATTGACTGCCCAGTGATGTGCTCTGATTATAATAAGTACATGGGTTTTGTTGATAATGCTGATCACTTGTTGTCAACTTACAAGATTGACCGAAAATCCAAAAGATGGTGGCTAAGAATATTCTGGCATTTTGTCGACCTGTGCGTCACAAATGCCTACATCATTCATACAAACAAAAACCATGGCAATCTTCTTTCACTGAAAAAATTTCGATTGCGTTTGACAGAAGAACTACTTGGTCACAACATATCAAAGCGCAAAGGAAGAAAACGGAAATCCACTATCGTTGATAGTCACAAACCTCAAGTACCAGTAGAAAAAAGACGTTCTGAATCTTCGCACATGCCGGTTTATACTGGGGAAAGGCGGCGGTGTGCTGCTTGTAGCACGAAAACCGCTGAGAGAAGAAGTACGTGGATGTGTACTGTTTGTAACGTACCTCTATGTTTGTCATCGGAAAGGAACTGTTTCTTGACTTACCACGCATAGAGTAGTCAACATGAAAAACCTTTGTTGGCGCAATACATGAAATTATTAGCCTAAAAAAGCTACATGGACCATGTAAAGAATCGACCATTTTGAATATTATGATAATCTGATGTCTGATTTCAAATCAGTGACCTCAAAAACCCATAATATCAATTTTCAAGATGTGAAGAGTAATTTTCATAACTTTTGTCCGCTATGTCATGTCCGCAATCTTCATTTATGTCCTTCTGATGTTAGATTCGAAATCAGCCACCACAAAAACCCATGTACACCAATTTTTATCTAAGTCAGAGTCAAAATAACGAATCAAGTCCGCCATGTTGGATCCGCCATTTTGTTTTTCGATGATCTAATATCATATTTGAAATCAGCGACCCCAAAAACCAATGCATACCAATTTTGATCAAAATTGGAGTTAATTTAGCAAATTAAGTCCGCCATGTTGGATCCGCCATTTTGTTTTTCGATGATCTAATATCATATTTGAAATCAGCGACCCTAAAAACAAATACATACTAATTTTGATCAAAATCGGAGTCAATTTAGCAAATTAAGTTCGCCATGTTGGATCCGCCATTTTGTTTTTCGATGATCTAATATCATATTTGAAATCAGCGACCCCGAAAACCAATGCATACCAATTTTGATCAAAATCGGAGTCAATTTAGCAAATTAAGTCCGCCATGTTGGATCCGCCATTTTAGATGATCGAATTTCGTAATTCTGATAGCAGATTCGTGATCAGCGAGCCCAAAAACTTATAATGCACCATTTCTTTTGAAAAAACTGTGATCTGAAAAATGTGTGCATGAAAGGGTTAATAAATCCTTTTATCAGTTTATTAGTAGAAAACAGTGACTTAATATTTTGTTGTATTCATTTGCTTATTATTTGACTTACCTTTCACAATAATAATACAGGTATATTTATTAACCACGTACACGTTTTCGTTTTAATTTAAAATTATTTCCAAAAAATGTTAAGTACAATATATACAGGTACGGTAATGGCCGTTGTGGCGGGAGCTTACAACACGTGTTTATTTACATGAGATCACTTAATTAACTGAGAGATAAAACTGTCGTTGTCAGATTAATAAATTGTAAATAAATAATTATTGCACTGGAAATTAATGATAAATTTACGATGACAGTAAAATTAACATAAGAGTTGTACATAAAAATTAAAATAATAAGTATAACAGTCACTGCTACGATTGATACACAAATAAAACCAAAAAAACATGTCTGAAAAATGTATAGTGAGTAAGACAGGAGACCAGCTTCGTCCTCATCCCTACTCTGGATAAGTGGTGACACCTGGCGGGGATAACTGATCGATTGATAGTTGATCAGTATTCGACCAGCGAGGGCGGGAGATCAAATTGAATTTAAAAAAAAATCATAATGAAAGGAACTTGAAATTATAAACTCTGAATAAGAATTTATCGTACTACAATTATAATATTTGATTGCCATCTTGCAACCTTATTGCGGATCTGTGGATAGATTAAAAACGATAAAAATCGGGATTTAAAAATAGGGGTTGATCGTATAATAGTGAAAATTGAGAGAGATATGAAATTTTTTATTCTGTCATGACAAATTAAAAATAATTCTTACCAAAAAATCTGAAGTTTATAATTAACAAATGAAAAAAAGTGGTTAATCGTAGAGGGATGAAAAATTGAGAGTATAATCAGATTTTTTTTTTAAGTCGACAGAATAAAAAAAAAATTTTTGCCAAAAAATTGAAGTTTATAATTCACAAAAAAAAATGGGGGTTGATCGTAGAGGGGTGAAAATTGAGAGTAATATGAGATTTTTTATTATAAGTCATGACAAAATTAAAAAAAATTCTTGCAAAAAAAATAAAACTTTTTAATTACCAAATAAAAAATAAGGGTTGATCGTAGAGGGGTGAAAATTTAGGGTTGCATGTATTTATGTATGATGTATCATAAAAAAATAAAAACCAAAAATTTTGTCTGAAAAATAAAAAACAAAAAATTAAGGGGTGGACCACCCTTAACATTTAGGGGGATGAAAAATAGATGTTGTTCGATTCTCCCCCCTGACTAATATCCTCGCTAAGGATCACGAGAATCGGTCGAGCCGTTTCGGAGGAGTTCGATTACGCACCCCGTGACAGAAGAATTTTATATATTAGATTGTGACGCCATTCATTGTATTTTCTCTTACTTACTGCAAGTCTGGGAGGCAGAAAAAGGGGGGGGGGGGGACAAGAAGAAAATTAACGGGAAAAAATTTCGAAAATGATTCAATGACAACTAATAAGTAATTAAAGAAATAAACTCAATACAAGAAAAGAATGAAACTGAGCTCGATGCAAATACAAGAACACCGAAAACTAAATCGGGGCTTCGCAATAATACAAGGAGATTCACAACGGGGGGCGACGCGGGGGAAAGGGCTGACCGGTGTCAGCTGTACGCTGTCGAAAAGGACTCGGGATGGGCGCCAGCTACTTTGTCGGTGTAGCACCGTGACTGAGGGGGAAGCGGGGACGAAGGTACGAAGGCCGCCGAGACTGTTTACCAACACTCGCGGCAGCAGCTAAGGACCGGCGAATGATGGGGGGGGGGGGGGGGGGAGACTCCTCAGGCCGTAGGAACACTGTCGACAGCTTCTTCATAATATTACCTCGGCACTATCTGTAATTTCTCACTAGAAAAATTTTTACCGGTATCTGGGAGGGTCGGAGGGGGTTTCTCGCATGCTATAAACTGTACGGCGGGAAATACCGCCACTAATTACTCACGCACACTAATTATTCCGCGGCGCGATCTTAGACTAGACAATAAAAAATACTAAAAGAGAGCTGAAAACTACCAGAACAGGGTACGGCAAAATTTCAGGGGGGAACAGGGTAGAGGGGCGAAATCAAATGCGGGTGGGTAAAAGGGGGAATAGCGGCAAGGGTACTCACTCAAACGCTCTCGCTCCATGTAACACGAAAAGACAGAAAGGTTTTCGCTGTTCCGTCCGGCTGCAGAGCTCAGGGCCCGGTCGAAGTTCCTCTAAGGGGTTCAACCGGGATCGTCGTGATAACAATTCTTTTCACCACTGTCTCGCACGCACACACTCACAGACGCTGTATCGCTCGCAGGCCGTAGCTCGGAGTGACGAGAGGTCCTTTTCTGTGTTTCACCGCTCGTCAGGACTCGTTGTGGGGCAATTTTCGGGTAGGTGATTGGTGGATGGTCCTGGCAGGGTCGCGAGTCGTAGGCTAATTGGCCGGAAGTCCCGCCGAATTTTCCTCGCGCGGCATGGCTCCTCTTTGCGTCCCCCCTGCGTTTTCCTCGGCGTCCATCAGGCTGTTGATCGCCCGCCGAAGTCTCCCGTCGGGAGGTGGGCGGCTCTCTGCGGTGACGTCTATCACGCCACGGTGGACGATCCAGGCTTCTTCACTCTGTACGCAGTGGTAAGTGCTCGCGTACCAAGGCTTTTCGGGCTATCTTCGGGCGTCTGCACAGAGCTGTCCTTGAGTCTTCCGGTCTTGGGGTCTTCGGGTCTTCTCTCTTCTTTCGTTGGTCTCCTTTCTTCATCGGTGTTAACATTACTCAATACTATGACTAAAAATAAACTTAACCATAAAACTATTCTATCTTACGCTCCTTGTGAATAGCGGGACCTCGAACTAGGCCGGGGGGGGGAAATAGTAACGTACCATGTTACAATATATATACAAGATTATACAAGATTAGCCCACAGGCACTACTCTATGAGTGCACATCAAGGGGGTTTGGGTGCACGTTTTCTCTTCGCTGTTCTTATTGCTGCTGCTGTCGTTTTCTTCTTGCTCTCCTCCTGAGTTCGTCCATATGTCTGACATCGCCTTGCAGCCACCAGTATTTGACCAAGAGTCTATCGAGGCATTCTTTATCGCTGAGAAGTAGGTCTTTCGCGTACACCCATTTGTCTCTTGGTACATTATCTATGTTTGTCCACAAAGCTTTCCTCGCACAGTGCCGTTGGAGATGATATATAATCGGGGTATTATTTTCGTCTTGGATGAGTCCCAGTCTGTCGAGGTGGGTTAAGATGTCGGGAGGCGCGTAATTACTTCGTGCCATGCGCATATTTGAGACCGGATTCTCAATTTGTAGATTCCTCAGCAGCGCATTGTCAATCCGGTATACCGAGCAGAAATAGTTGCGAGTCAGTGTGAGCGTGAACGAGTCGAATCTCGGGATGTTTGCAAGGTTGTATAAGGTTTCGTTGTCTATCCTGTGCGTGTACTCAGACTCAGCGGTTCTATGTCTTCCGAGGCAAGCCCTTAGACATGCTCGCTCAAAGCGCCGGTATTTCTCCATGACGGAGGGGCCCGTATTCCACCAAAAAGGCGCCGCATAGAAGATTATCGGTCTGACGAGCAGCATGTACCAGATGATCTTGGCACGAGTCTCCAGGTGTCGGTTGTAAAAGATTCTTGCGTTTGCCCTGAGTGCCGTCTTCGCTTTTTCCAGCTGTATTGCGTCGTGATTATTCATGCGCAGTAGGTAGTCCAAATGTAGCCCCAGATATTTAACCGTGTCCTTGTTTAGTATATCTGTCTCTGTTCCAGAGCTTTAGTCGGAGATCGTAATTTGAAATGTTTTGATTAGTGGACCAGTTCGTGGGGAAAATTCATTTACGGTTTTTCTGAAGAGAATCGTTTCACTTTATGCGGATAAATTTTGAGATTCCATTCTTTATAATGTTCAAAATTTTATTGACTAGCTCCGTTAATTTGGCCTGGTAACCAGGATTTTGTTATGCGCCACGTAAACGAGTTGTTCATCGGCGTAGGCGCTCGAGTGTGGTTTGTTGCCAGTATTTAGGTTAAAGGCATTGAGAACCGCACTGTTATAGATGTTGAAAAGGACTGGGGCTATTACTGTTCCTTGCTGCATGCCCTCCAAGATGTGAAAGGTGTTGGTCGAGGTCACGAGACCATTCCGTACCACCAAGGATTTCCTCTCAAGCAAACTTCTAGGATAGTTATAATTACCAAGATTGTATAATAGGCCATTAATCCATACGGAGTCGAAAGCTTTCTCCAAGTCCAGCAAGGTCGCACCCACGAGGAGTCCGTCTAGTAGATACCGATTGATGTCAGAGGCGAATTTATTGAAGGCATGCACGGTCGAATGTTTGGATTTATAACCAATCTGGTTGTGTGGAACAACTTTGTGTTTATTTGTGTGATTCATGAGATTAATTTTGATCAATTTTTCGAAAATCGTACTAATGTTGATGGTCATACTAATCGGTCGGTATCCAGAAGGATGCAAGGAATCTTTGACCGCTTTCTTAATGGGAATAACCATCGCTTTCTTCCATCGGTCAGGATTGAACGTTTGATTGAAGCAATTGTTAAAGATCACTGCGTAATCTTTAACGATCATCGGCGGAAGGTGCTTCAACATTATCATTGGGATGTTGTCGAGTCCGCTGGAAGTTTCGTTCTTGGCTTTTTTCAGGAGAACAGCGACCGTGGAGAATGAGTGAAAGTAAGCTGGACTATCGTCGATCTGCTGGGGGTCATGGGCTTGGTTGTTCTCCGAGAAGTTGGTGCTCGTTATTGCGTTTGCTCTGTTGCACAGTATTTGAGATCTTATGTCGTTCGCTGCTGTGACTGCCCGCCTCTTCGTCTCCGTTCCCGTATTCGTATATCTCGGTGAGTTAAGGGACTCAAAGTATTTTCCCAGAATGTTGACTTTTGCTGCCGGCCTCGGAATAATGTATTTATTATTCTGCTCGATAGAGCGCTCCACTCGCAATAGGTCACTGGATAGCAGCGAATTGTTGTCACGTCTCGAGGAGACGCAAGCATGCAACTACGGATTCCTCATTTTAGCCTACGCCACGCGCAATAGCTCGGGATGAGATGTAAAGAAAAAGGGGGTAGAGGCGAAGAATAAGAGACTTGGAGATGGTGGAATTCGGAAGCTTATTTTCATATGCTTCCAAGGTTTTATTGCTATGTAATTCTGATAAGGGTATATAAACAGGAGGAGCTCCAACAAGTGTCGCTTACATTCGCTTTGTCGGTTCTTTGGCGCCTCTCCGTTGGGTGGTGTATTCGCTAGCTTCAAACGTGGATCGCAGAGTTCGAGGGCCTTGCGGTGTCCGGTTGCGCTAAAGGCCACGGTTGAACGCTCACGACTCACACTCACGCGTCTACACGGACTGTTACAGTTTCGCTACTCTCGGCGTTATCTTTTGTGCACGGAATACAAGACAGAGTGACACGTTGAGACTCGGCTATGATTTAATCGCGAATAAAGAGCTAGCGAAGTTCTTCACGTTTGGAATTTGTCGGAAAACTGATCGATTTAGAAATTGTTGGGAGAACTGCTGCTACGGAAATTGTTTGGAGAACTGTCGTTACGGAAATCGTTGGGAAAACTATCGATTCGGAAGGGAAGGGATTTTTATATGATCTAATTAGAGCGAGATAATTGTTGGAGGGAGAATCTTTGGGAGGTGAAGAAAATGCGACTCTGCTTTCGAGTAGCTGGTCAGCAGTACTTCACACGGATCAGTTTTTATGTTTGGTAAGTATGATTCGCACGTGACTTGGCTTTATAGAAATTGATATTGGTTTTACGATTTGCGCGCAGTTTCACCGTAGTTCAGACGTTGCTCCGGCTTAGGTACGTGCAGAGGGATTATTTTTCGCAGAGTGCTGACGAGCTGAGTGTGACATTTTTCAGGGTCTGCGTGTGCGTGGTTAGATCACGCGGGGTATATGGGATGGAGATATACAGTTTAAAGGCACGTGGAGAGGAAGGGTTTTAGTTACATTGGTAGCAGGGGTTCAATGAATGGAGGATCTCGTTATTGAGAAGAGTTGCAGGACGTGATATTGACATTGATGTCGATGCTCAGGTCCTCAATGCGAGGCGGCTCACGGTGTCTGAGAAATCTGTTGATTGTCGGAAAGAACTTGTTAGGGTCCCGAAAGTTGATGCTCCGTGCTTTTGCCTCCCAGTACGCTGTTTCGCTGTGTTGGAACTTTTTAGCAAGTTGTTTGTTTATTCGTTTTACTGTCATCTTGAGATCGTCCCTCAGAATTCTTTGGTTGTTGTCTAGTTTAGATATCCATGTTAAGTGCGAGGATTTGAGTGAGTGAAGTTTTTTGATTCTGCTATTTGTGAATCTCATGCATTCTATGTTTTTGCGTGTGCGGCCAGTGGGAACGGTTGCAGTTATTGGACTCGTAATTTTCTCTTCTATTTTAACGATGTATGAGTCAATTCGACTAATACATCGTTAAAATTTCGTTAAATTATCGTTAAATTATTCGATCATACATACATTTGTTGAGTTACGGGCATATTTCTTTTTGTTCGACTCGAAGAAATATTGAAATCGTGAGATGTCCGCAAGCTTGTCCAGCTGTCGTGCCTGTTTTCTGATTCTGGCTTGTGCATAGCCATCCTGACACCTGCCCTCCGACTGCCCGTTTGACATTCGAGCGGACAGTGACAGCGAGACAGGGCTCGAGGGCCCCTGTCTCTCACCGCTCTGTCGTTGTGAATTTATCTTCAAGGGTTGCTGATGCTATATTAAGGCCCTGAATTAAAAGTCACTATCAAATGACTAATTTTCTCGTATAGACCTGCTGTGCGATGGGCATCCGCCATCGGTCAAAGTCGAACTGCGTATATTTCCAGTGAGTTGATGGCTAAGCGGACATGGCTGTGACTTTTAAGCTCGATAATCATGCTTCGATCCCAATATATACTTTTTTATATTTACCTTTTTCTAATAAAAAAAATACTTTTATTTTAACATCCGACGGTTACAACAATTTTTAAATCAAGTAAGTGATTTTTAACAAACAAATGCATTTATTTATAGCAACATTGGGACGCAACGGCGCATCGACTTTCTTTAAAGTATTGGAATATACTTCTGTCTCCTATCTAGTGGGAATGGGGGATGATGTTGTCCGCGTCCGTAGGATTTACCACCTTTTCCTGGCCCACCCTACACGTGTCCCCCGGGTGGTGCGAAACGGACAACAAAACATAACGCCGAGTTTCGGGCGGCGGTTAACTAGCCCGACGTACCTGCACGGAAACGTAGCAGAACTATGATGGTAGGAAATGACCATCATAAGCCGCAACCCTGTGGTCATGTCTCGCAGGATCGGCGGTCTTGGCTTAGTCGCCCGGACCACGAGGAAGAATACCTCTCTAAAATAATAACCCCAAGTCTACGGTGAGATACGCGCCAGAGACTGCATGGCTGGTGGGAGACTCAGTCGCTAGCGATCAACCTCGGCGGACCTGGCAAACGCCGTTGAATTGCCTTCTCGAGGGAATGGGCGTTACCCCTCTTGTGACGATTTAATTCGACCCTACTCGTGGGAACAACATGAACATATCTTACAATTCCGAAAACAACACCAAGCAAGATAAAAACAAAACTATGACCCAACAACTATTCCACAAAGGAAGGATTATAAATCGGCCAAGGTCACATTCTTTTAGCGGAACACCTATAAACCAAGACAAAGAAATTACAGAGCTTTTAAACAACCCCGATAATGAAACCGAGGATCAACCTTTCATAGAAGTACATTATGGTAAAAGACAAAGGTCTAGCCCTGACGCAACACTGCGTAGTCAAAAACAAACAAAAATTAACTACTGGCTTGCAGCACCAGCAGTGTCAACATCCAACAGTTTTGAAGGACTTGAAAATACAGCTGAGCAAGCGGACAAAATCGATTCACCTGTACCTAAACTGTTAAAGCCTCCTCCAATCTTCATAGATGATGTAAAAAACATCCAACCATTACTGAAACTCTTAGAAGAAGTCGCAAATCAAGAGTACGAAATTAAGGTATTAAGAGGGGACAGAGTTAAAATACAGCCTAAATCAGCCGAATCTTATTCCACTATTTATAAAGAATTGAAAGCAAAAGATACAGAATTCTACAGTTACCAGCCCAAACAAGATCGCAGCTTCAGAGTAATTCTAAAAAATCTTCATGCCTCAACAGATAAAGAGGATATAAAAATTGCTATTGAGGAGCTTAATCATAAAGTTAAAAACGTATGGAATATACAAAACTCAAGAACGAAACTTGCATTACCAATGTGGATAATTGAACTAGAACCTCGCGAAAATAACAAAGACATATACAACGTAAAATATCTCCTTCATTGCCGGATATTAGTTGAAGCTCCCAGACCAAAAAGATCAATCCCTCAGTGCAGTAACTGTCAAGATTACAACCACACGCAAAAGTTTTGCAACAGGAAACCCAGGTGCGTCAAGTGTGCAGGCTCCCATCATACCACGAACTGCCCACGAAAAGAAAGATCAAACCAAGTTAAATGTGTGCTCTGCGAGGGAAACCACCCAGCTAACTATAAAGGCTGCACAGTCTATAAAGAATTGCTTAAAATTCGCTATCCTCCTCAAATATCTAGACATGGAAAAAAACCTGAATACAGGAAAGATCACCAATCCAACGCCCAACAACCGGCAAAACATGTCCAAACCTCCACAACATACAACGATAAAACATTTGCTGGAATCACTGCAAAAACCCTTGTAAGACCAGAGACACCGATCATAAATCCCGTAGATGGAAATCAAAAACCTAATGAACTCAAGACTATAACGGAAACACTTGTTGTATTGATGAACCAAATGCTGGCAATGACTCAAACGTTAACCGAACTTATTTCAAAAATGTCATCGCATTCACTGCACTAAAATTAGGTGTTTGGAATGCCAATGGCTTGTCAAACCACTCAGAAGAGTTAAAAACATTTCTCAAAATTCACCAACTAGATGCCTTATTAATATCAGAAACCCACTTTACATCCAAAAGCTACTTCAGGATACCAGGTTATAAATTATATAACTCTAACCTCCCTGATGACAAGGCACATGGCGGATCGGCCATTCTCGTAAGATCGAACATTAAGCATCATGCACTACAAAATTACTGCAAAAACTACATACAGGCAACAAATATCGTCATAACAGACAGGATCAGTGACATCACGCTATCAGCGCTTTACTGCCCACCGAGATTCTCCATAAAACTAGCTGATTTTAAAGACTACTTTGAAACCCTTGGAAACAGATTTATCGCAGGTGGCGACTACAACGCGAAACATACGTTCTGGGGCTCCAGAATCGTTCTACCCAGAGGCCGAGAGCTTTTTAAGTACATTGAAACGAGCAATACGAACATAATATCAACAGGTCAACCCACATACTGGCCCACAGACAAAAACAAAATTCCAGATGTAATCGACTTCTGCGTCAGCAAAGGAATTGCAAAAAACACCATCTCATGCCGTAGCTGCTGGGAACTGTCTTCTGACCACACTCCAATAATAGTGGAACTACGTACCACTGCCCAAGAGCGAGCCGAAAAGTGTGTTTTGCATAACAAAAATACCAACTGGGACCTATTTCGCGAGCTCACTGACAAAGCTCTTCAGGTGCCAGTCAGACTTAAAACTAACGATGACATTACAGAAGCAGTTCGTTATTTCACCAACAGCGTGCAAGACGCAGCCTGGGCCTCAACTGCTCCGTTAACACATAAATCTAAGGGTAACTCTATACCCAAACATATTCTTGAGAAACTAAACCAAAAGAGGAGAATACGCAAGCATTGGCAAGCAACGAGAGACCCAACTTTAAAAAAACAACTAAATCACGTTAGCAGACAACTAAAACACGCGCTAGATAAAGATCGCAATGACGGCTTCAACAATTATCTCGCTGGTTTGGATGCTTCAGCTGCCTCAGACTACTCTCTATGGAAGGCTACCAGAAAACTAAAAAGGCCTGTAACTGTCTCTCACCCAATAAGGAAACCAGATGGCACCTGGGCACGAACAGACAAAGAGAAAGCTCAAACCTTCTCGGAGCATCTCTCGAACGTCTTCACTCCTCACCCATATGAAGGTTCCCCCACAGATGAAGCAGATATTACAAACTACCTAAACACTTCTACCAACCAAGACGAAACACTTATAAATTTCACGAAGGCAGAAGTTACCAGAATCATAAATCAATCGGACCCAAAAAAATCACCTGGATATGACCTTATTACAAACCGAATACTAAAGGAACTACCAGAATCCGGAATAATGTTCCTTACTCACCTGTTTAACGCCATGACTAGACTGCATTTTGTTCCCCACGAATGGAAGATAGCTCAAATTGTAATGCTTCTAAAACCTGACAAAAACCCTGAAGATCCAAAATCATATAGACCCATAAGTTTGCTGCCTATACCATCCAAAATATACGAAACACTTCTGCTTCAACGAATCTTACCAATACTGAAAGAAAAAGAAATAATTCCTGACCATCAATTTGGGTTTCGCAGTAAACATTCCACAATCGACCAAGTGCACAGACTAACAAAAAAGATCATGGAAGCGCTAGAAAATAAAACCTACTGTGCAAGTGCTTTCTTGGATATATCACAGGCGTTCGACCGTGTCTGGCACGAGGGATTGCTTTATAAACTAAAGAAAGTTTTACCAGATTACATGTATAGGATCCTCAAATCCTTTTTGCAGCAACGCCACTTTATAGTGCAATATGGTGAAGCATTGTCTAATCTTTGTTCCATAAATGCAGGAGTCCCACAGGGCAGCGTCCTAGGTCCAATACTCTACCTGCTATTCACAGCTGATTTGCCAACCTGCGACACGCTAACAACTGGAACCTTCGCCGATGATACTGCTATACTAGCTGCACACTGTGATCCGATAATAGCATCACAAATACTTCAAAAAGGACTCGATGCCATATCTCGCTGGCTTAAAAAGTGGCGCATAAAAGCAAATGAAAATAAATCAGTTAATGTAACATTTACCTTAAAACGAGGATCATGCCCCCCAGTTAAATTAAATAATATTGAAGTTCCCCAGTCAGAACAAGTCAAATATCTTGGCATGCACCTAGACAAGAGATTAACCTGGCAAAAACATATATTTACAAAAAGAAAGCAACTTAGCCTAAAAATCAGAAAAATGTACTGGCTCATTGGGCGAAAGTCCCAACTATCCCTCGAAAACAAAATACTCTTGTACAAAGCTATTCTGAAGCCTATATGGACTTATGGAATACAACTGTGGGGAACTGCATCTCAGTCAAATATACAAATTATACAAAGATTCCAAAATAAAGCCCTGCGCATGATATCCAACGCTCCCTGGTTCGTGCCAAATGAAATGTTACACCATGACTTGTGTATACCCACAGTAAAACAAGAAATTGTTCGCTACACAAAATCCTACAAGGAGCGAATTGAACGACATCCAAATATACTGGCACAACAATTAATGAAGACTGACAATAAAACGCGACGCTTAAAGCGCAAAATACCGCAAGACATACTACAGTAAAACATACTACTGTTTAAAAAAACGGATGTGATACAGATCACATTCCGAACGCGCCAACAATAGCTCCAACCAAAATACCGCTGAATGTCCCACTCAGGAGACAGATTGTAGTAAAAAATTTATAAAAAAAAAAAAAAAAAATCTAGTGGGAATAATAAATCGAGCTTGGTTCATGACTACATAGTGTGACGATATCTTTTTTTCTTTATCTCTCACGTGGCCGTGAGTCTGGGGCGGGCGGAAAAGGGGGAAAAGAAAGAGAAATAAACGTAAAATATAATCGATGACTAAGAATTTCATCAATTGGAAAAAAACAGTAAACAGGAATAAAGTCTATACAAATGAGTTAATGACAGCTGATAAACGAAGGAAATATAGAAGAATTACAAGCGGTAAACTAAAAATAAAAATACGAAAAGAAAAGCAGAGATTAGAACAGATTGGGTGCCAGCTACTTCTACGGCGTGGCACCGTGACGAGGGGGAAGGGAGGTGGGATGGGAGGCACAAAGCCGGGCTGTGGAGATTGCCGAAAGTGTTGACAACTACTAGCGACAGCTCTGGCTGACGGGAACGGATCGCGGGGTATTCGAGATTATTCGAGAATAATCTCGAATATCCTAGTCGGGCTAATATTGCAAAATGTGCGAGGGGGGTGGAGCAAGGGGGAAGAACTCGGACTTCGAGGCGAGGGGAAGAACGGGGCGACGGGAAAAGAGGCTCTGTACCATGGAATTCTACGGAATACCGTCGCTCGCTCGCAACTATTCGCGGCTGTATTTGTCGCTCTCGGAGCGACCGAAAAAAAATAACTCTATGACTTATAATTTTTACCAAGGCAACTGGAGAAAAGGTGGGGGGCAAAGGGGAAGTGCTGCGGGTCAATTAGCGGGCAAGAATAAGGGGGGGGGGCGATAAAGAATGGAGGCAGGGTACTTACTCGTGACGGGGGGAGGTAATCCTTAATAATAATCCTTGTAGGCACTACGTTTACCCACACACACACACACACAAACCTCACGACACAATGCGCCGTGGGTCAAATTTCCTCTTTTTGTACTGCCCGCAGCCCACACACTCCCGATGTCCCTTCGCTATTTTGCCCGTAGGCTACACACAATACAATGCCTATCACTCTTCACACAATCGCTCGCAGCACACGCTGTAGGTCAAGTGAAGAGCCCGTCTTCGCAGCTCCTTCGCGGCTCGTCGGGTTGTCTTCGGGGGGCTGCTTCCGGGTCAGCGATTGGCAGGTGGTCCACGGGTGACGGCGATCAGGATAGTTATTGTCTGGATTTCCCGCCGAATTTCCCTCGCGCTCTGCCGCTCCTCGTGCGTCTCCCCGCGTGTTGTCACGATTCCCCTGGTGGATGGAACGGCGGTGCTGACCGGGGGGGGAGTACGGTGAGGACGGCCGGTGTTTCCGTAGCGCGAGGAGTCGGGCGGGAAGGGGGGTCTCCCATAGCTTCGCTCGGTACACATGGAATGGGTGCGTGTGTTCCGAGACTTTCTGGGCTCTGTCGGGGCTTCTCGTGCGCGGTCTCCTTGGGATCTTCTCTCTTCTTTCTTTCCTCTTCGTGCCTCGCTCGTTCGGTCTTCGGTCTTCTTGGATGGATGAGCGAGGTGGGGAGATAAGGGCGAAGGGAATGAGATTTCGGGGAAGAGTCCTTAATGCTAAATTGCCATCCTTAAAACTAAATTCTTATTTTTCTACTTAACTCTATGTTATCAATGAGACTTGGCTCATTCTCCGTAGCGAGCAGCGGGACTTGAGCTAGGCTGTGGGCGAATCGTAACGTACCACGTTACAATAGTAATCATAAATTCTTACGTAAGACATCTAATGGTAAAATGATGTGTTAGCTGTTGTCATTATAATATTAAATACCGATTGAAAAAATTTGAAGACCAGTTCCCGCTCCACTTCCGAAAGTCCCCGCGACGCCCGCAATCGCCATCGGACCGAAGCGCTCGAGAGATCGACCGCGCGGGGGCACCAGACGACACTCGACGCCGCCGGAAGGACGCTACGATCTCCGTAGGAGGCCACCTCCGCGTGACCCCCGCTGACTCCCATACCCCCCACCAACCTCAGCGAGCAAGAAAATTACCCCCGAAGTTCGCATCATAATTCCCGCCAGCCGCCTTGACTATGTCTAGCCTCTCCCGCCCCCTGCAACCCCCGACAACCACCCCCGCGACCCCCCTCGATAAACCCTTCCTCTCTTGCAGTACCGGAGCCATCCCCAAATTCCAACCAATTCTCCCCCTTGGCCCCCTTTCCCACGCGCCTACCTTCCCGCGCCCCCCAAAACCCCAATCGACCCCCTTCGCACCCCTGCAGCAGTGTCCCCACTCCCTCCTGGTTGCGCTATCCCCATCGATCCCCGCCGACACCCCCGCGGCGGTAAGGAGTCCCGAGACCCCTTCTCCCATGCCGGAATAATCCCCCAAATACGAACAACGCGTCCCCTCGCCGCCCTTTCCCCCTCTCCCATCTCCCCACACCGCCCGAACGTCTACACAACCCCGACTCCCCCGCCGAACACCGGCAGCACCCCTCCCGCCCGGATGTCCGTTGAAATCTCAGCCCTAACCCCCCAGTCTAGAAAGCAGCCCCGTGCCTCTCGCTCCTCCATATTCAGAACTCCCAAACCCGCCATCCCAGCCCTCTCTCCCTGCAACTCGTCCCGATGCCCCGAACCACCAAGAAGAATATAGGCGATACCCGTCTCGGTGCTGGACCTGCGGAAGGTCAGACCACAAGTCGCCCAGGTGCCCGAATCGCCTCGAAGATCGCCCCCGACCGCCCCGATAGATCAAGCGAGAAGCCCCAACGAAAAAAAAATGTTTTGATAAAAATAATAACAAGATCTATTTTGATAATAATAATAAACATCTTCGTAAAAGGATCCCCGAGTACGACTCCCTCGTTCTTTCTTTTTTTCTATCGTATCACTTCCCTGACCCCCTCTTTTCTGTTCGATGATGTTGGAATATGGCAAAAATAATCCTTTTACAATAAGAGAATATTAGTAATACTATTGAGGAATATGTGTGTACGTATGAAGTAAGAACAAAGAGCGCCTGTAGCCTATCGATAACTATCGAGGCGACGCAGTTTAGATTAGTAAAAGAAAATATATATATCTAATATATAAAATTCTTCTGTCACGGGGTGCGTAATCGAACTCCTCCGAAACGGCTCGACCGATTTTCGTGATCCTTAGCGAGGATATTAGTCAGGGGTGAGAATCGAACAACATCTATTTTTCATCCCCCAAATGTTAAGGGTGGTCCACCCCTTAATTTTTATTTTTTATTTTTCAGACAAAATTTTTTTTTTTAATTTTTTTATGATACATCATACATAAATACATGCAACCCTAAATTTTCACCCCTCTACGATCAACCCTTATTTTTTATTTGGTAATTAAAAAGTTTTATTTTTTTTGCAAGAATTTTTTTTGATTTTGTCATGACTTATAATGAAAAATGTCATATTACTCTCAATTTTCACCCCTATACGATCAACCCCTATTTTTTTTTGTGAATTATAAACTTTAATTTTTTGGGAAATTTTTTTTTTTTATTCTGTCGACTTAAAAAAAAAATATGATTATACTATCAATTTATCATCCCTTCACGATTAACCACTTTTTTTTATTTGTTAATTATAAACTACAATTTTTTTGGTAATAATTATTTTTAATTTGTCATGACAGAATAAAAAATTTAATATCTCTCTCAATTTTCACTCTTATACGATCAACCCCTATTTTTAAATAACTATTTTTATAGTTTTTAATCTATCCACAGATCCGCAATAAGGTTGCAAGATGGCAATCAAATATTATAATTGTAGTACGATAAATTCTTATTCAGAGTTTATAATTTCAAGTTACTTTCATTATGATTTTTTTATAAATTCAATTTGATCTCCCGCAATCGCTGGTAGAATACTGATCAACTATCAATCTATCAGTTATCACCGCCAGGTGTCACCACTTATCCAGAGTAGGGATGAGGACGATATTCTGACAATGACAGTTTTATCTGTCAGTTAATTACGTGATCGAATGTACATAAACACGTGTTGTAAGCTACCGCCACAACGGCCATTACCGTACATGTATATATTGTAACTAGCTTACCCGGCAAACGTTGTTTTGCCATGTATGTTATTTCTAGGAAACATTTTTATAGGTAAATAAAAATAATTATCTACCATATGTGTGCGGGGAAGTATTTATAATCGAATGCATTATAAAGAATAATAGTATGTTTAATTTTGGTTAATAAATAAATCTTTATTATAGTAACGAATATATTTTAAATAACAGTCTTTGATAGTTATCGAAACATCAAAAATAAATATTTATATTTTTACTATCAATTATGGCAGTGTAAAAAAAAAAAAAATTGATCTCTTAGCGCAATTACAGACGGAATTCTGCAGAATCATCGACTCGCAAAATAGTCTTATCGATCACATATTTCCCGACGTACACACACAATATGCAAATCATAAGTGGATGGCAGAAAGAGCGATATTGGCAGCTAAAAATGTGGACGTCAATGGGTTAAATTTAAAGATACAACAGCTGTTGCCTGGGGACTTGGTGTCATATAAATCTATCGATGCAGTTTGCGATACAAACGAGACTGTGAATTATCAAATTGAGTTCTTAAATTCATTGGATTTGCCAGGCATGCCACCACATCATTTACAATTGAAGGTTGGATCGCCGATTATTCTACTTAGAAACTTAAACCCACCACGGCTATGTAATGGCACACGATTAGTAATTAACAAATTAATGAAAAACGTTATTGAAGCCATCATCTTGAATGGCAAGTTTCAAGGCGAAAATGTGTTGCTGCCACGAATCCCTATGATTCCTACAGATGTGCCAATTGAATTCAAACGCACTCAATTCCCAATTAGATTGGCATTCGCTATGACAATCAATAAGTCACAAGGACAAACATTGTCTGTATGTGGCTTAGATTTGGAAACACCGTGCTTCTCACACGGACAACTATATGTGGGATGTTCTCGCGTGGGAAAACCATACAGTTTGTTTGTGTTGGCTAAAGACGGACTAACCAAAAATATTGTACACTCTATTGCGCTAAAAGATTAATTTTTTTTTTTTTACACTGCCATAATTGATAGTAAAAATATAAATATTTATTTTTGATGTTTAGATAACTATCAAAGACTGTTATTTAAAATATATTCGTTACTATAATAAAGATTTATTTATTAACCAAAATAAAACATACTATTATTCTTTATAATGCATTCGATTATAAATACTTCCCCGCACACATATGGTAGATAGTTATTTTTATTTACCTATAAAAATGTTTACTAGAAATAACATACATGGCAAAACAACGTTTGCCGGGTAAGCTAGTAAGAGTATATATAAGATTTCATTTTGGGTCTGCCTTGTTCCTGAAGCATACGTGACTCTTTTCTCTTGCAATCGCACTCCCAGCCTCAGTTGTTCGACGACTCGTGACAGAATAAGAAGTCGGCATAATAAAAGGTATTGCTCTACATTCACAAGACGATCTATTTTATTCATTGAACCGATCCCATAAACCTAAAGATGACTTGCCACTAAGAGACCTCTAGCAGATAATTATATTTATTTTCAGTTCTATTTTTTTCATTTTCTTTTTGCTACATCAGCGTGCACCAAAAGATGGAAAGCAGATGATATTTTTATTTTTATAATCTTTGAGCCGGCCAAATAGCCCGGGATGCACCGCGGAAAATATATAATACAGTGCACAACAGGCAGCAATATTATTCATTTCAGTCCCACCATTACCTGTTCTCCCCGATCCCCGGCTATTCCCCCGGAACCACAGTGTAAGTGTGTTCAGGTCGTCAAGAGACGAACCTTGGACTAAGTGGGGGGGGAGTTGTAACGTGGTACGTTACGATTCGGCCGCAGCCTAGCTCAAGTCCCGCCGCTCGCTACGGAGAATCCGCTGAATATTATTGACAACATGGAGATTAGTAGAAAAATAAGAATTTAGTTTTGAGGATAGCAATTTAGCATTGAGGACCCCTCCCCGAAATCTCATCCCCCCCCCGCCCCTGCTCATCCGTCCAAGAAGACCGAAGACCCCAGGAGCGAGGAACGAAGAGAGAAGACCGAAGACCACAGGAGCGCGAAACGAAGAGAGAAAACCCGACGGAGACCGCGCACGAGAAGCCCTGACACAGCCCGGAAAGTCTCGGTACACACGCACCCATTCCATGTGTACCTAGCGAAGCTATGGGAGACGCCCCTTCCCGCCTGACTCCTCGCGCTGCAGCAACACCGGCCGTCCTCACCGTACTACCCCCGGTCAGCACCCCTGTCTCGTCCTCCAGGGGAATCGTGACAATACGCGGGGAGACGCACGCAGAGCGGCAGAGCGCGAGGGAAATTCGGCGGGAAGTCCAGTCAATAATTATGCTAATCGTCGTCATCCGAGGAACACCCGCCAATCGCTGACCCGGAAGCAGCCCCCCGAAGACAGCTCCAAAGTGCCGCGAAGGAGCAGTGAAGTCGGGCTCTTCACTTGAGCTACGGCGAGAGAGATAAGCAAGTGTGTAGCGCGGCCTCCGCGCAATTAATCCAGCGACAAACGTTGTATAGTGTGTGGCCTATGGACATATTAGCGAATGATTATATTGTATAGCCTTCGGGCGAATTCTAAAAAAAAAAAATGTTTGGAACAGTATTTATTTATTTTTATTTTCGCCCCGCCCCTCTATCTGATCCACGATATCCCCTTTTACCGGTGTGAGTGTGCTCAAGTCGTCAAGAGACGAACTTTCGGCTAAGTGGAGGGGAGTTGTAACGTGATACGTTACTATTTTCCCCCCGGCCTAGCTCGAGGTCCCGCCACTCACCGAAGGAAATTAGAATAAAATAGTTGTAAGAGATTAGCAAGTAAGTAGGTTCTTTTAGACTAGAATTAAGTCATGTAAACCCCTCCCGCCCAGTATTTTTCCCTCTACCCCCCTGTCCGGTAGCCCTCAGTCAGCCGCGCGAAAGAAGAAGAAAGAAGAGACAAGGCCCGAAGACTCAAGGACAGCCCGTGCAGACGCCCGAAAAGCTTCGGTACGCGAGCACTCCACCATGGTGAGAGAAGAGGTGGAGGGGACACATAGAGGAGCCGTGCCGAGCGAGAAAAATTCGGCTGGACTTCCGCCCAATTAGCATACAGATCGCCACCCCGCCAGGACCACCCATCAATCGTCCAGCCGATACTGGCCATCCCGACGAGCGGTGAAGCCACCGAGAAGGACCGCTCGTCACTTCTTGCTACGGCCTACGAGCGAAACAGCGTGTGTGAGTGTGATTGTGCGAGACAGCGGCGAGGCAAATATTAATTACGACGACTCGGCTTCTCCCTTGGACGATTATCCATCGACAGCGGCGAGACCCCGGACATCCCGTGCGCCCCCGACCGGGACTTAGCGAGCCGCCGACCGGACCCTCCGAGCGAAATTGTTAAGCGTGAGCGTCTCAGTGTGTACCCTCGCGTTTCCCCCTTGCACCCGCCCGCATTTGACTTCACCCCGCGCCCCCGTTCCCCCCTGAATTTTTTTAAAGATAATACAACAGCACAAAAAGCGTACCTTTGGCGAGACTCCTTGGTGGAGCCTCGATGACAGGGACCTCCTTCGACGGGTCAACGGAGACTGTCGCTGCAGCTCCTACGACTACTCATAGACAATGCTGGAAAAGGGCACCAGTAGAACTAAGCTAACAAATGTAATATAAACAAATACTGACCTGTACCCGCAAGGTAGCACACTGAGCTCTTCGTCCAAATCCCTCGACGATGGATTCCTCGGTGGGACCCTGCGACGGAGATCTCGTTGAGAGTTCCTCGACAGGTGACCTCGTTACAACCTGAAAAAGGAACAAAAAAACACATTAATTATTATATACTATCTACTCTTACTCATCACATAAATTATACTTACCGTCGAATACACTTATTGCACGCCTCACGTGCTAACACTCGCTGCCAAAAAATCGAAACATACCATCACACACCGAACAAGTGTACAATACAACAACCATGACAAACACCCGCTCTTTTGTGGCGACTCTTCGGTGAAAACAATTTGAAACACTGTAAAAACACAAAAGACACGCACACCGCAAGTACAGGTTAGGACCCCCATGGTCGACCTGTCAACGATACTAGCAGACGCTCGGGGAGTCCCCCGAAGCCACCGAAGGTGCCCAGCGTGCTGTTTGCCTGCGCCTCAGCCTTGAGCTTCCTTAGACTAACGCCCTATGGCGCATCGACAACCGTGGCTCTCGGCTGAAAAGTAGCCAACCAGACGACTTGCTGCAAAGTGATACCGCTGAAAAGTGACCAACGTGCAAAATCCACGCTAACATCCGTGTCGCTGGGAAGCGATTCTCCTACCGTGTCTTTGGCGGGACCAAGGCGCATGTTTCATGCCCCGTAACGGCAAGGAATATGAAGGTGTAAGATGCAACGCCGCGCCGCGAACATCTGACCTTTTCGATGCACCCAGTCTCCTCCCCTCAAGTTGTCAACCGTGTTTAGAATATTTCACATTTAGAAAAAAATTCCGGATACGCGTGTGGGCATGCGCGATCACTCTTAATTTCCGATTTCACGATTACTTCCAAGATCGTTTGTAATAATAATGATTAAGAACGAGACTTAGTAACGGGTTCGACTGCATTGAATCGACCACTATGCGATTATTCCGGGAGAACGACAGATTAAAAATGGCATAACATGATTATACAGTGAATCTTCTGCATTGGTTTAATCAAAAAGTGATAATTGTACTGCCGATTACAATTACTGAAGCACAGGTCTTCACACCGCAAAGCTACAACGGGAATTCGTGAGTTATTCAAGATAAGTGGTGGCGCAAGCTATCTCAACCTTCTTATTCCAAATATTGGCGGCCAGGCGTGATATGCGCGAACACGCACATGCATTAGAATGAGAATGACGCTGAATCATCGCTTCAAATCTCACGGAACATTTTACTCTTAGAATCTAGTGCTCTGTATCCTCCAGTTGAACTGTCAGCGGTCCAGAGGGGTGATGGCCGAGCTCGGCCATGTCCTCGCCGAGGAACGCTACGACGCCGCACTGCTGCAGGAGCCATACCTGCGGGCGGGTGGCGTTGTGGCGGGACTCTCGGCTTGGATGCGGGTTTTTCAGAGCGGCGACGGCAAATCTGCTGTCGTCATGTCCAACGCGTCGCTAGATGCAATGGTCGTCACCGTGCCTGGTGGCGACGAGGGTGCTACGGTGTGGGTTCGCGGCGGCTTTGGTGCCATTCACCTTAGCTCCGTGTACTGCCGCCATGGGGAGCCTCTCAGCAGCTATCTCCAATATTTGGAGTGGGTATTCACCCAGCTGCCGGGGGCCCCTGTGGTGGTGGTGGGCATGGATGCAAACGCCGTGTCTCGCCTGTGGTGCTCAAAGAACCGTTTCAGGGGGCACCAGAATGCTGTCAGGGGTGGCGAAGTCGTAGCCTTCATAGTTGCGTGTGACTTGGAGGTCTTGAACGAGCTATTCCGGCACTTCACGTTCGACGGACCTACGGGTAGATCGGACATCGATGTGACTCTGGGGAGAGGGGTCGAGCGAGTGTACCGGGTAGGGTGGGTGATCCGGCCCGATCTGGTGCACTCGGACCTAAACGCGATCTGCGTTACCCTTCTCCGGAGGGACGAGGAGTCCGATCTTCCGCTACCTGTGCTCAGGTGGCGGACCGTCAGCGTGGACTGGGCGGCGTATGGTGCCGCACTGGTCCAGGCAGCTGACGGCCTGAACAGCGACGCGTTGGTGGAGGCGGGGCCCGTTGTCCTGGCTGAGGCGGTCACTTCCCTACTCCAGGGCGTGAACGAGTCTCGGGTGGGACGCGCGGTCGCCGCTCCGCGACGAAGAACCCGTTGGTGGAGCCGGGAGTTCACGTCGGCGAGGCGGCTGGCGCGGCGGAGGTCCAGGCTGGGCTCCGGGTCACGTACCGTGAACTGGCCCGGAGCTATCACCGCCTGGTCCTCCAATAAAAAGAAGATGACTGGCGTCGCTTCGTGGGCAACCAGGGCAACGCCGATCCTTGGGGGGACGCTTATCGTATCCTCCGGGGTCGGCGGGGCCCCGTCGATATCGGCGGCGTGAGGGTCGGAGGGGCTCGCGCAACCTCTTGGGAAGCGAGTGCCAGGGCGCTGATGAAGCGATTCTTCCCTCGGTTCCCAGATAGGGAGCCACGCGGGGAGGAAGACGACCCGGCGCCTGATCCTCCGACCCCTATCACGCTGCCGGAACTGAGGGCCGCCCACAAGAGGATGAGGGTTGGCAGCGCACCTGGGCCGGATGGGATCGGTGTCCGCATGGTGCGGATGCTGGTCGCATTCGTGCCGGATCTGGCCCTGGCCATGTACAACGGCTGCTTGGAAGCTGGGGTTTTTCCACCCCAGTGGAAGAGCGCCCGCGTTGTGGCCATTCTAAAGGGCCCCGAGAAGCCGCGCGACGAAGCTGGGTCATACCGACCGATCAGCCTCTTGTCGGTCCTGGGCAAACTGCTGGAGAAAGTGTTGGTACGTAGATTGGAGACGAGGGAGATTCACTCCCTCGCGAACCGGCAGTTTGGATTCAGGACTGGCCGGGGAACCGAGGATGCGTGGCGCCTGGCCATGAGGGTGGTCGAGGAATACCCCCACAAGTATGTGCTCGGCACATTTGTGGATTTCAAGGGGGCCTTCGATCACCTGAGCTGGGATACCATCCTCGGGATCCTAGGTGCCGCCGGATGCCCTGAATTGGGTATCTGGCGGAGCTTCTTCAGCCATCGTCGCGCGCACACGTCTTCTCGGTATGATCGTGTTGAGCTGGACATGCAGCGGGGCTGCCCGCAGAGGTCCATGTCCGGCCCGATTCTTTGGAATCTGGCCTTGGACCCCCTGTTGCGGCGGCTCCGTGACGCTGCCAACGAGGTCGTCGCCTACGCAGATGACACGCTCCTGATCACCTCCGGGGACTCTCGTCTCGAGAACGAAACTCGGACCACTGAGTCCCTTGAGATGGTTAGGGAGTGAGGCGGTCGAGGTATCTCGGGACAAGACCGTCTGCGTGGTGCTTCGCGGCAAGTTCGCGAACACCAGACGTCCAAGGGTCCTCCTGGACCGTGTTGCTATTTCGTACAGGGAGGAGGTGAGATACCTTCGTATCCTTGTGGGTGAGCGGCTCAACTTTGGGCCACATCTGCAGGGGATCCGGGAGAAGACCTTCTCCCTCGTTAGTCAGTTAAGACGGGCGATGCGGCGGGACTGGGATCTTCGGCGCCAGACCATTGGGTGTTGGTACCGGGGACTCTTCGTCCCGTGCACAATGTACGGCGCATCGGTCTGGGGGGGCTTTGTGAGGGAGCGAGCGACGGCGCGCGTCCGGCTCAACAGGGCGCAGCGCTCGGTCCTCCTCGCCGCACTGTCCGTCTGCCGGACGGTGTCGACGGAGGCGATGACGGTGCTCATGGGGGAGCTCCCGTGGGACTTGGAGGCTAAGTACGCCGAGGCGGCGTACTTTCGCCGACAAGGAGAGCCAGTCCCGTGGGGGCTTCCCCGTGTCGAAGGCGAGGAGGAAGCCAGGGCGGGCTGCTGCGGGCGGAATGGGGGGAGCCCTGGAGAGGGTGCGAGAATGGCGGAACGACCCGTCTTTTCGTGCCTGACCCAGCGCGTCCCGCCGAATTATTGAGGGGAAGTTGTTTTGGCCTCCCCACCGGCTATATCTTAACGGGTCACGGGTCGCTGAACGAGTTCCTCCATCGAAAGACTCTCTCGGCGACCCCGTTGTGCCGGTGCGGTGGGGCTGAGGAGACTTCCTCTCATGTCTTGCTACAGTGTCCCCTTTATGGGGAACGTCGCAATTTGGAGGAGATGGGGTTGGAGGTCGGTGCTGACGGGGTCTGGGACTTGACCGGGGTGGTCATCTCCCCCGGGAAGTTCCAGGCTCTTAGGCGTTTTGCGGCCTGGGCCTTCGACCGAAGGACCCAGGTCGGCGACGGCAAAGACCGCCTTTATACGGAGGGAAGGGTGCAGAGGGTCGAATGGCTCCGGCCCTTTCGGGTTTGGCAAACCCGCGTAACCGAGCTGGCCGACCGGTGCCAAGGCTGGCTAGAGCCTTAACCGGTAGTGTGCCAAATCGACCCACGAATGTCTGACCAATGACGATGGCTGGTACCGGGGGGGGGGGGGGGGGGGGGGAGCCCGGTGACGGCGCAAGCCGTCGCCGCCCGGCCATTGGGTTAGAATCGCAGGGGCAGTGGTTGTGCGTGTGAGTTGCGCGTCGTGTCAACTCGGGTGCGGTCCTGCATAGGCCGTAGGGAGTTTGGAAAGTGCTCCCTCCCTCACCAAGGCGCCCACCCGGTCTAAGCCACCGGATGTTGACTGGCAGCCAAACCGACTCATGGTGACACCCACGGGTATCGCCGGGAGTCGGGGCGGTGCGTTGGCCGGGCGTGATTCCGGCCCCGCGCACATGGGTGCCGTGAGGCGGAGACGGCACGTTAAATATAATAGGGTGACGTCTTAGAATCTAGTAGATGGTGGTCGCGGGGTACATTGTGTCTGATGCCGGCTTCATTGAACCGCGGCTTCGTGATCCGTGCACCTAGGGCGACGATTTCGATATGGTTGAAGCTACAAAGTCCACAAAGTACCGGAAGCGTAGACTAGAATCTTTTCTCTCTCTCTCTCTCTCTCTCTCTCTCTCTCTCTCTCTCTCTCTCTCTCTCTCTCTCTCTCCGTCTCTCTCCCCCTATCTCTTAGCGTTGTGGCTCAGTGGATTAAGGAGTAAATATTTCCCAATCTACTCTATGACTTTATTTGATTTTCATGATTAAAAATAACTTGGGGTCCAACAATCGTTGTGAATACCGACCACGTGATTTTTTATTACTGTTCTGACGATTCAAATAGTTCGATTTGTTTTTCCTATAAAATTTGTAGTCAGGTTATCATTATTTTCCATCGTATATCGAACGACTCCATCTACTCTTGCATCGTACTTTTGAAGGAGGTGTCTTTGAAAATATGAAAAGATCACGGAGGTATGCTCAGATCAGCGCCATTGTACAATATGTATGCGAGCGCGCGAGCTACAATATACGTATTCCATCGGAAAACGAGAATAAGGATTTGGAAACATAAAAAATTACATTGTTTATCTCCGTCGAACGTAAAACTTTTATTCCAAATACATAAAAGTTAGTTTATTTTTTGCCGTAATACGTATCAATATATACGTTGTAAGAGAAATTATATGCATTCCGCATGCATACATTCTATTGAAGGGACAGGATTTCTGGAATAGGAAAAAGTTTCCTCGAATCCCAGCCGCGCGGAGACACAATCCAAAATTCCGGCAACCGTGACAGCCAATTCTTTAGACGGAAGTACGGAGGATAGATCCATCTTCGATTCTCATTTATCTTTTGGCTTACTTGCTTTCTTATAGGTGCAGCCAAGTCGTCAATATATTTGATTTAGCCATGACAATATAGTGAAAATCCATCTCATTTCAACTTTCCAATTAGAAATGTAGACTGTAGATGGAGTACTGACACGTTGGATATTGATTTGCGCAGTCTTCTGTTGTCTGAGCGTGATCGTATTCCTGATGGCCGAATACCTCGAACTCCGTTCCGTCATGATTGAGTCTGCACGTCAAAAAATTAAGGTAATAATGACAGTTCATGAAAAAGGATACTGGAAACGAGGGAAAAAATGAAGAAATGAAAAACATGGTAATGCGAAATATAAGGACGATTCATTTTATGATATTCAATTCGAACTGCGCTTAGAAAATATCAATGATTTTAATGGTCATAATTAAGATATAAGTTAACAAGGCTTTCTTCGAACCGATAGTATTGAATCGTAAGAATGTGACGATTTTCGCCAATACGACGACGAATGCCTAATGAGGGGCACATTTCAGCAGCAGTCCCTCTGTCCTACACATCTCTATTCTCCACATCATCGATACTGCCTCCCGTTTTCTGTTATTTTTTATCAATTCCTTTTATTTCTAAATGTGAAATCGTTTAATTAAGTCGGTTGTTCTAGCAAGAAAATAGATGAAAAAAGATTATGAATATATTTGAAGCACACATCTCGTCGCCGGTTACGCTAGTTTCTCTGTATATCGGTATTCATTAATTACTTGCTGTTCAATTTTTAGCCGCGAATTTTTTTATTCGGGCGAAATTCTACTTGCATGCGCGTCCGCATACGAAAATGGGGTATCGCTGATTACTCAAGTTAGAAATTCATTGGTGTGAATTGTTCCATTGCCCATTTCTACGGGAGTTGCATTTATTGATAAGTATTGTATTCGTTGCGTCATATCCAAGATATAAACATCATCTACTTTGCTCTTCTATTGACGCGCAAACCGATGTGCGCATCCACCTTAAGAATTCACGTCACCTTGCGTTAACATTCGCATATTTATTGAACGGCAACAATTAAGTTAAGTTTACTACAAAATAATTTCAATATTTAATGTGCATGTTCAAATATCTTCTTACACACATCTTTTTAAATGATACCTTTATAAAACATATGTTGTTCTGCGGAGTGTTTTACTAATTATACAAAAGCGCTTTTTATCACATTCATTTATTGGATACAATAAAGCAACGTCGGATTGTACGCAATCATATAAAAATTAACAGCATTGTCGTTATCAGTTTATGAGCTAAATGCTTTCTCAAGTTGGCATGTTGAATATCAAGACGCTATTGCTTACGCAGAGCTGAAAACCGGGGATCTAAAACAAATTTTTCAATGAAGAGGAAAAGTATGGACCGAATCCGCTGATAACGTAGGTAAAAAAAAAATCGTCATTTCTCCTAAACTTTTCACTACGATTTCCCGATTATTTAGGCAGAAAAACGAAAAGAAAATACATTATTCTGGTATAAAGTTTGCTTTTGCGATTGTTACATTAATAATACACTTTTTCGATTTTTTAAAAATTTCAATTAGTTTTAATGCATTTAAAAATACCGCGAGATCAGAGTGGAGTTTTTATCTTCAGAAAGTGCCTCCAGATAGCACTAAGTGATAAATAACAATCAGGTGAGTTGTTCATGTCTAGAAAATGTTGAAATGTCTTTGCAAAAGTGTAAATGCGATGCTGATACATTTCGGTATATATAAGGAACAGGGCGGCTGAATATTTCCGCAGGCAAGACAATTTCCAAAAATGTTAAAGTCGTTCATGAAAGTAACTTTTCCTAAGGAATTCAATGGTGACCTTCATTTTAACCTTAGCGATGTACTTAAAGGTTATTTCAAGGTTGTGACAGTAAAATTCTTGTAGAGAGGGTTTCTTCGACGTCACCGCGCGATTTGGAAGTAGTAAAAATACCAAAAAGTAATTGCTATGTGAAGGGACGAAGCTAATTGATTTGGCAACGACGTATCGAACCTTCTCGGACGAGCGAACCGACAACAGCGCGAGTTAGTCTATGAAAGCGACGAATTCATAAAAGCAGTCAGTTGTTGTTAATAGAAGAGTCTAGATACAGTGAAGAGTCTAGTGTCGGCTGTTGCTAAGCTAGGTTGCTAGTCACATAATATTGGCATAAGGACGTCTCTAACCCTAGCATTAACCCTCAGGGTACGGACTGGGTTACCGTAACCCGAGCGAAATTTGAAAGAAGCGCCATACGAAGAGAAGTCGGTGATGGGGGTCCGGACCAGGGGGGGAAAAAACTTATAGGTACACACTATTAGAGGCCCAACCGGCAGAGTCAGTCTCCGCTTTGTGTCCGAGCTAGACACATATGAACATTGTACTCGGGTGTGGTACACCCAGTCCGTATCCAACGTTACAAAATCCAAAATTTTCAAAAATATAAAGTTTTAATTTTCGTCTGTTTGCCGCTGAAGAATAAAAAGGTAAGTAAGAATACGTACTCTTTACTTAATTTTGTAGATTCTAACCTCAAAATAACGCGTTGTACATGGTGTAAGCGAAGTATTGTAGTAGATCTCAATCACTTGAACGTACGTCTTATATCGAAATCTTTATACAATCTTAATCAATTCAATGCACCTCTGAAACGACTCGATTATCTTCGAGAGCTGGCGTTGCAATTAGTTAAACCTGCTTTGATTAAAAGATTGGCAAAACCTACTCTGAGGATAGGTCTGCGAAATACGATTGAAGAGTTTTTGGATTTTCGTGAGTTGCCAGAAGAAATGGACATTCGCGATGAGTTTGTCGACAATAGACTTCCAAAGCAAAAGAGATGTAACTTATGTCCAAGTTCCCTTGACCGAAAAACGTATTATAAGTGTCTTAGATGTCATAAAGCGATGTGTAAAGAGCACGTAGCGAAACTGTGCTGCGAGTGCGGCAATACTATGTAATATGATTTTTGTAACCTTTTGATAATAAATATTCGTCTTTAACAATTATTTTTGGTATTTATTTATATGATACTACTCAACAATATCTGAGAAACAATTTTTTTACGCTCAAAGTAATTATTTTTAACCTTTATCATCATAAATCAACGAAACAACGTTTTTTCGCTAACTCGAAAAAACGCGTATTTTCATTTTTCAAAAAAAATATAGTTTTTGGAATAAATCAAAAAACCGTTATGGACATTTGAAAGAACTACTTTTTACCTTTCAAACGCGAGTTACACAATGTTAATATCTTTTTTTTTTTCAAAAAGTTACAGCATTTTGAAAAAAAAACGTTTTTTTACAAAAAAATTTCAAAACCCGTTCACATTTTTCATTATAATTTTTTTTCAATCAGTAAAATGATTAATCTGACAATTCTATCATATTTTTGAGATAATTTCACACAAAATGAAAAAAAAATTTATTCAAATTGACAAAGTACAGCTCGATATACACCCAATCAAAGTCGCCGGGTTAGGCTAACCCATGTCCGTACTGAACGTAACTTTTTTATAGTCCGTACCCTGAGGGTTAACAAGAACATTTGTATGTAACCCTCCACTCTATCGAACGAGTAGGAGTCATAGATTTTGTCTCTTTTCTCCGTCTGAAAAAGCTCCCAAACAAGTGAAATTTCAAACCGATCGTCCGTGCCAAACGAGTACCAAGTGTTGTCAAAGTAAGTAATGCAGTTTATATTTTCTGAATATTGTCTCAGCTTGACGCTTTATTTCTTGGTCCTTTAACGACCCTCGCTAATCAATCTCGAATCTTTATTAGGGATTCCGTATTCATTTGTTTAGCAATTTATTAAAATTGAATGGCGCCGAACTTAATATTAATTCAAATTAAGCCAGGAGACTCGTCAATCGAAGGACCACGACCGCGGTGAGTATGGAGAGAATTCCCTCCTGTCTCAACGTCAACTTTTGTTTTTCAAATGAGAACCCCCTTTTCTGCCACCGGCAATCGATATAGCTGGAAATTTTACGTACGAGTATCCGTACGTAAAATTAACATTTAGCATGACTCAGGGATAAAGACGTGGACGTAGTAAATTCTGTTCCGTTTCGGATGCTTCATTAGCGTGAGTCCCCGTGCCTCTCACGATAGCTTTGGTTCCCTTCAAAATTTAGAGATGATGCTCAAATTAGAACCCTCGAGCTTCTTGACAGTAAACTAGGCGGTTGTAACAGCTATCCAGAGCATAACCGATCATCCCTCTATCAATCTGAACACCCTTTTCCAAAATCCGTTACTGCGATGTTGGTGGGTTACACGCAATATCTACAGAAAGTAAATGTTTGGGCTGGCATTTTGAATGATACACTTCTAGGTCCTTTCTCAATCGATATTAATCTCAATGCCAATACGTATGAAGAGCTGCTCAGAAATTAAATTGTACCACGAATAAGAGAGGTTGCCGATGATCATTTTGATAAGACATAGTAACAGTAAGTCGGAGCAGTCGCTCATTACAGTGGGAACGTTCAGGCATATTTAGATCCTGAGCTCCGACACAGGTGGAGAAATAGTGAAATCGAGTGGCGTGTTAGATCCCCTGATATGATGCCTGTCGATTATTTTCTTCGGGGTTATTTGAAGAGTCAAGTTTACTCAACTAAACCACAGAATTTAGATGAACGGTAGTATCGGATTTTGGAAGAGGCTGCTCAGATTGATAGAGAGATGATACGTAATTCTGTGGGTAGTTTTTACAACCGCCCATCAAGCACCCCAAAGCGTTAGAAGCAAAACAATCAAAATACCATCTTATTACTCCAAAATTCTTTACCGATCTAATAAGAGATTTAAATTCACCTAAAAGTACAACAGATCTTTTAAGCTCTCGTTTAAAACAGTAGAATTTGCTTAATGATCTCAATATAACACATCAGCGAACTACGCATGAAACATAATGGAAATATGTTTCCATCTCTTCTAATTGCTCACTTGGTACATTTAAAAGAGAATCATGATAGCGTTGAATTTTTGCTTAAAACAATAAAAAAATCATGAGTACAATTGGCAGTTGATTAATGATTTTGAAATGGTTGGAGTTTTGATGGGATTACAGAGCGGATATACAAATTATCCGTGTTAACTGTGCTTATGAAACAGCAGACCGGGTGCTAAGCATTACACACAACGGTCTTGGCCTGAAAGAAACGGAATTTGTGTCGGAAAACAAAACGGAAAATTAGATTCAATTGTGGAAGCAGAAAGAGTGTTAATGCCGTCTCTGCACAATAAGTTGGGGTTGATAAAACAATTTGTAAAAAAACTCGACCACGCCTCAGAAGCAAAGGGTAAAGCTGTGTTTTTTTTTTGGTTCACAAATTAGAAAAATGTTCGCCGATAAACAATTCCCGAAGCTGCTAACCGGCATTCAAAAGGCAAGTTGGAACAGTTTCAAAGCAATAGTTTCTGGATTTCTAAGTAATAATAAAGCCAAAAACTTTGAAAAGTTAGTTGAACAAATGTTGAAAAATTTTAGGGCCATGAGCTGCAGAATATCTTAAAAGTTCATATACTTCGTGCTCATTTAGATAAATTTCAAAACAAAATGGGGGCGTATTCCGAAGAGTAAGGAGAGCGCTTTCATCAGAACATTATGAACTTATTAACAACGATATTAAGGCCAATATAATGAAAACATTATGAGAGTCTATATTTGCGCTTTAGTGAGGGTAAGTACTTATGAACACAAAAAAAAGTAAAACTGTACACTTTTAAATTATTTTCTGTCTTTTTGTAAGTTATTTGCATAGTGAAGCATAACAAAAATGATAAATCCATCGATATATATAGTTTTATCTTAAATTAAACATCAGCACTACAGATTTCGAAAACCATCCCCTAATCAGTTTCCTGATCACGGGAGCAAACTTATGAAAGTCTATATTTTTTCGCGTACTTGTGTCCTAAACTGACGAAATTTTACACTTTTAAGTCTAGGTCGAATATCGTGTTGAACTGTATAACAGATATTGTTCACAAGTGATAAGATCAAGCGAAAGGAAAATAGAGATAAGAAGAAGGAATGAAATCCTTTCCTGTTCGTTAAAATTGTTCCGGTAAGATTACATTTCAATTTGGCTAGTTCTTGCGATAAGAAATAACTGGTTCAGTAGCAGTCCGTATACATATGGTGCCCCTGAGTACCTGGAATTTTTTCCAATAACACTTGACTTAAGGGCTTACATACACTTGTAATTTTCAAAAAATCGTTTTTTTTGTTGTATTTTCTGAATATACATATATTTGAGCATACACACTCAAAATTTTATGTCAATCAGACGAATATTTTCGAAGTTAGAGACACATTTATGAAGACGCGTTAGGGAGGCGCGTCTCACAGTCGGGGACCGGCGCGCCAGCTGTCTAAAAAGCGAGGATATACTTCCTTGTATGGAGTGACATCATTGATCGGATATTATTCTGGGAAAGTAATTGATATCCTCGTGAAAAGTGTCTATTGCAAACAATGCGAAATTTGGAAAAGCAAACTTGATAGTGAAGAATATCAACAATTGTATGAAAACCATCAAGATGATTGCAGTTGTAATCATTCAGGTTCTTCTGGAAAAATGGAAGTTGATGCAGTGATCGACCTATTCAAGCGTTCAGTGGAAAAATTCGGAGTGCAGTACAGAAATTACATTGGAGACGGTGATTCTAAAACGTACTCCGGGATTTTGAAAGCTGCCCCATACGGTGATCAAGAAGTCGTGAAGAAGGAATGTATTGGACACGTACAGAAGAGAATGGGAACGCGACTCCGAAATTGTGTGAAAAAGAAAGTGGAAACGGTGAAAAAAAAGGATGGAAAAAAAATACAAAAAAAAACTCTCGGTGGAAAAGGCAAGCTGACAGCAAAAATGATCGACAAGTTGACAGTTTATTATGGCTTAGCAATTAGGAGAAATTGTGATTCGGTTGAGAATATGAGTAATGCAATCTGGGCCACATTTTATCATTACTGCTCGACAGACGAAAATCAACAACACGCAAAGTGTCCGATCGGATTGGACTCATGGTGCTCTTGGCAGCGGGCAGCAGCTGCTGATAACTTATCAGTTTATAAGCATGATTATCAGCATTTCCACAAGAAGTTGCTGAGGCCCTGAGGCCCATTTATGAAGATCTCAGCAATGAAAAATTATTGGAAAGATGTGTGGGTGGTTTCACCCAAAACAATAATGAAAGCTATAACCAACTGGTGTGGAAGATCTCTCCAAAAGTACTTCCAGCCGGATCAAAAACGGTGGAAATGGCTGCATATACAGCTGCTGGCATCTTCAATGAAGGGACAGCTGCCCTTTTATATTATATGAATGCAATGGGCGTCTCACTTGGGGCCAATGCGCATTCATATACAGATAAAGAAGATACGCAGCGCATCAAGATCTCCGACCTGAGATCACACGAGAGCACCAGAGAGGGAAGAATGGCTCGCAGACAGCATCAAATCGAATTATTAGAAGCTGCCAACGATGCGAACAGATTATTATATGGCCCTGGAATAGATGACTCCATGTAAGTTGAGAAAAAACAAAATTTACCACATGTAATACGCTTTTGAAACTTTAAACGCGTTTTTCTCAAAACTATGTTTTCAAAATCGGTGATCAAGATTTCTCGAAAACGGCTGAACCGATCAGTCTCAAATTTTACCACAACCTTTTTAACTAGATTTTTTAGTAATTAATCGAAGATTTTTTTTCTCCGATAAATATTTTCCATTTTATAAACAATTTAAGGCTTAAATTTTCGTTCAAAATCGAGTCTTTTACTTTGAGAAGTCGCCATTTTGTCAAAAATTATTTTTTCGCTAATTCCTTTGATTAAATACTAGATAATGTATTATATTAACGAAATTTATTTGGTTTTTTCATTTCAGATAATCCGGTCCAGAGATATCGTGATCACCGCAAAATTGGTTTTTTTTGCGGAGCTCTAGGAGATCGGCGATAGCAACATTCGCGATGATTATTTTTACAAATAAAAAATATGTTAATATATTATAAGGTTATTATAATATGTACACCAATTTTCAAATTAATAAATTGAATAGTCTGCGCGAAAAAAATTCTTGAAAATCCGTCTTTTTGAAGCCTTCTAACTGTATGTAAGCCCTTAAGTGTATCGGAATTCTTGATGACACTGGTAAATCGAGTCTGACCAAGAGCTCTGTGGTGAGTGACCCGTAATATGGCAAAATGCAGCAAATGTAGCCCGTGTTTGAGTCAGCTAAAGCATAAACTCTGATACCCCATTTCGTGGGTTTCTTCGGATTGTAAGTTATGAACGAAATTCGACCCTTGAATTTTATAGTGGACTCATCCACACATATGCGCTCGCCCGGGATAAAATAATCCAAAAACTTCGAGTTGACATAGTCCAAAAAGCGGCTTACGCGTTGTAGGCGCGTTCGTGGATTGGTGTTACGTGTTGGAATAGTTTCCCGGTGAAGCATCCAGAAGATTTGGCTAAATCTATCTCTAGTAAACGTATCCGAATAGAAAGGAATATAACTGACGACATTCCTCGACCAATATTCTTGCAAATTCGTCAAAGGCATCGTCCCCATATTGATTGCGAAAGAAAGAAATGCCCAGAACTCTTCGTTGGTCACATTACGCCAGCTTCGCCAAATCGAATTTGTAGATAGCGTCTTCCCTTCCAATTTTTTTTGCATATACAGTAGGGGGCAATTGAAGTGGAACAAAGTGTTTTTTCGCGATCTCGGCGACAATTTGACCGATTTCGAAAAACCAAAAATATACTTTCTTGCAAATTTAATAACTTTTCGAATGCGACAAGTCCCATCCCGATCGGTTGAGAATTGGGCGATTTAAAGGGGGTGTACCGAATCGATGCAAATCGGTGTTTCGCGGAAACGCCGTAATTTGCTATTCGCGGTTATCCAGCACCCTCAAAACCAGTAGCAATCGAAAGAGCATCTCTTGGCGTGCAGAAAACACACCAAAAAAATTATTACAACATGAGAACGAAAAAAAAAATTGTAAACGAAATCGTTGCACTCGCCAGTCGTCCAATTAACTAATTAACAATTGTTTACAATTTTTTTTTTCGTTCTCATGTTGTAATAATTTTTTTTGCATTAAAACTGAAAAACAAATTTTGATGAACATTATTGTTAACAATAAATTTTCGATTGTTAGAGAATGCTCAAATTTCGTGAAAACGGTAGGATTGCAAAGAGAAAAAAAATTCGGATAATCCGATACGCTCGATTCGTCTAACTCGTTTTTTTCACGAGATGCACGACACAGGAGAGCATTTTTTCTGTAAAGAAATTGTTTAGGCATTCATCGTAAACAACAATTGCTTATTCGAGCGATTGGCTAGTGCAAAGATTTTTTCTACAATTTTTTTTTTCGTTGTTCTCATGTTGTAATAATTTTTTCTCATGTTGTAATAATTTTTTTTGGCAATAAACAATAATCAACAAATGTTTATAAACGTTATTGTTAACGATAAATTGTGTATATTTGACGATTGTCAATACTGCGATAATACTGAGATCTCGTGGAGAGACGATTTTTCGCCACTACCGGCTCCACCCGATTCGGCCCTGGAATAAACAGTTGAATCGCTCCGTGGAACGCGTAGAGCGAAGATCGCGAAATTTCAAGATTTCGTCCTCATTTTTCAAAACTTTCCCATTTTTCGTGTAAGGTGTTCCCGATAATGATCGGCGACGCATTTTGATCGTTGGAACATCCTCTTTAAGGTGAACACACTTTCAATCTCGAAATTTTTTTCCTTTCATGATAAAAGTTCGCATGAACGAGAAGGCGCGCGCACGCAAGGCCCGGAAAATCATCTTCGAGAGCAATTTTCGTGTCGTTACTTAAGTGAGGTTCGAGAGCATGTTAAAAAACGACCCCATGTCAAATTTCAAAAGGATCCGTCAAGAACTTTGCGAGCAAAGTCTTAAAAACCCTTTTGACTTCCGGGGCCCATATCTCCTCCTGGAGTCATCCGATTGGGACTGGCTTGGTGTGTTTTCTGCACGCCAAGAGATGCTCTTTCGATTGCTACTGGTTTTGAGAGTGCTCGATAACCGCGAATAGCAAATTACGGCGTTTCCGCGAAACACCGATTTGCATCGATTCGGTACACCCCCTTCAAATCGCCCAATTCTCAACCGATCGGGATGGGACTTGTCGCATTCGAAAAGTTATTAAATTTGCAAGAAAGTATATTTTTGGTTTTTCGAAATCCGTCAAATTGTCGCCGAGATCGCGAAAAAACACTTTGTTCCACTTCAATTGCCCCCTACTGTATATTGGTTTCACAAACAATTTTTTTCACGAGGTCATTAGTGAAAAACAGTTGAAAAAAAATCTATTGTATTGGTTTTTAGAGGCCTAATAACCACCCATAGGAGTTAGGTAGGTCCAATGGTTTCCTTAAATTTCCACAGGCCTGGTTATTAGGTCACCCAAGACCACTATTGTATTGGTTGTTTTAAGTTAGAAACTATTCGTGTTGCTGTGGTATTTTGACCAGGTATATATTGTACATTTGACGGCACTTCGTAATAGTCTCCGCAAAGTTCCCATGTTGAACTGCTTGCACGTTCCACAGTTTTACTTCCAACTTCTCTTTCGACATCACTCTCAGCTTCACCGTCGCTCTCTATAATTCTAATTTTCTGTCGTCTTACACCTCTTACTGTATGACTGTCTTCAACACTGGATTCTTTCGTTTCGCGGCGTAATCCGTCGGAAATTGATGCAAGTTCATCATCCAAAGTGGCAAAATCTAATTCGTCCGAACTCGAGCTGATGTGATCTTCCTCCATATTTTTAGGGTCCAAATACTTTTAGATACTATATTTACTGCCAAGACTGTATCAAGCGAATGCTACGCTAAGACTAACTAAATTGAGCTAAGATTTGGTTACAATGTGAGCAGAGCCTAGTCCACAAAAGTACTTCCGAGAAAACTATCTTATCGCACATTGTAAATAAGGAGATCCAGTTACAAAAGACCATAGCATCGTAGCAGTGTAGTTCGATTTAAAGTTTTAGAACACTCGGACGCCACAGCAGTTAATGGTGAGTTTCTCTATTTCATCATTGAATAAATTAATAACTTCCATGTGAATCGTTATTTAAAGGACACTAAAAGTTAAGATCATTACTTCTTTACTCTTTTTTTACTCCATATTTTTTTACATGATCGGTAACATTTTATTAGAAGTTATTACCTAAATAGGGTAGTATAGTTAGATATCATCCTCAAGACGGTAGATCGTACGAGAGACGTACGAGACATCTCGAGGTCTCAATTTTTGTATTTTTGTGTTTTGTAACGGTATACTTCGATTTCGAATTTTACAATGCGATAAGCAAAGAGATAATATATGGTTTCGCAATATTCCACATCAGTGCCGGAATATTTATTAAAACTCACACGAATCTTGAAAATAGTTACATAATGCTCGATCGATCGACGAAAAATATTGAACAGAAAAAATACTGTTAAGTCGTACTTCGAGCCTCTGTTTTAGTTAAAAAGCATTTTAAATCCTTTGCATGTAGTATTAATATGAAAAAAGCGCAGGTGAAGGCTAAAAATACTAAATTAAATTTCTCCAGAAACGACCGATAAAATAATTGATAAAGTGGATGAATTATAAGGAAAAAACCGTAACAAATATATGAGAATCAAAGTGGGCTCACTTGAAAATGGTATGTAGCAGCTCTTGGATGAAAGTTCCTCTGCCAATTTTTAGAGGGTCTCTTTGACTTGCTTCACAGATGGCTTTCATCACGCAAGACCTTCCATCAAGACCTATGCTGTTGACATATATAGACATTTGTAGTACATTATCATGATGTGGTGGCTCAAGCGCTTGAAACATTCGCAGTGACTGCGAAAAATAGTTTAGCGTATATTTCTGACTCTCCTTGGCGTTGCCGGAGCTTTCTTTGTCTCTCTCTCCTTTATTTCCTACAGCCTTTAGCCTCTTTACACTGTTTTGACATAGTTCTTCACCCATTTTCGTGTTCTCTAGCTTTTTCATCCATCTCTTGTTCCTCTTTCATCCAGTATTTCCCGTACGGTTTTGCTTATGCCGCTATTTATCTTGCTTCCCTCTCTACATCTGTCTAATACGTGTTCCCAGGACTCTCTCTCTCTTTCTCTTCTGCTCATACTCGGCATTCTCCGCCTTTATCCATCGCCCAGTATCTTCCTTCTCTCATTTCATTGCCTAGTCTGAACCTCGCTATTCTACATCTTTCGTCCCCCCATCCTGACCTTAAATGCCCATGTAACTCCTCTTTTTTAATTTTCCCATGCCATTCATTATTACTTAACAACTTCATTCTCTCTCTCCTCTCCCTATCTTGCTCTAGCCTATTCTTTTTTTTCTTTCTTTCGAAACTCTCCTCTTACTCTTCCCTTCTCTTTCCCACTCCTTGTCCTATCTACGTACCTCTGAACTCTCTCCTCTCTCTCTACCACTCTCACTAGTCTCCCTTTTCGAGCCTTTCTCTTTCTATGACTTCCTCCAGGCATGCTCTTGCGATCTTACTACCTTCCCCGTTTCTTAATTCGTTTTCAATGTTCCATAATCTCCTTCCTGCCCTCAACCTCAGTTTGTCCCTTTTCGTTTCATCCCTTATCATGTACCCTGGCGTTTTCTAGTCCACCTCTAGCATCCATCTTATATATCTTTCCTGGAAATCAACTTACGTTTCAGCAATCTCCGACAAATTCCAGTACGTCCGCAGAAAAGTTATTACATAACAATGACAATAATGTTGTGATTGGCCCATCTTATGGATATTGTATTGTAAAAGCATAAAACTTTGCTTCTGCTGTTTTTTCTGAAATCCGATGATTTATTGTTAAGAAACTGGTTATACATTTATGATTCAAAGGATTGTCTATCACCGGCCACTACTTCCTCCTATTTGTCGGGCAGCGTACGAATCCCGTATTAAAAAAACTATTCATCTTTTCAAGCGATCTTTTGAAGCAAAACGCTGAAAGCAAAGTTGTACACCGAATATCTGTTATATATATGTGCCCGAATTTAAGTGCTATGTACATGTGATAAAAAGAATGGGGACATGTTGCCGAAAGTTAAAGAAAATTAATAAGAAGGGATAAGCAAAACAATACAAATTCAACTGTTGATTTAATAAATAAACTCCAAAAAGATTATGTTTTGGAAATTATTAGGAATCAAAATAATGTAGATGAAATGTATAGAGCTTTCTGGGCAACATTTTATCATTTCTGTTCAACTGTCAAGAAACCAAGTTACAATAATTATCAGGAAGGCGCCGAAAGTTGATGCGCTCAACGCCTCGCGGAAGCTGAAGGAACCACTAGTACATTAAAGCACGATTACCTCCCACCGGATCCATAAGTACGAGAAGCTGTAAAATCTATTCACGACGACTTATCTCAAAATTAGTAGCTTAACGATACATGGGTTACATCTAGTGTGGTATCTCAAGCCATGGACTGGGATTCTGTGGCGATAGATTTCGCGTGTAGTACCACCCGTTTAGCGATAAAGTAGTTCTATGGGCACGCTGTGGTAACGTATCTGTTAATGCTGTTCAGGGCCGAAGTACTCATCCACAGCATCTGATTCTCATTTGTCCCCATTTATCTACACGCCAAAAAAAGGCCCGGACAGTACCCCTTGGTCTGAGGAGTCTCATTCCCTTTTTCTGCACCTTCCCAGTGCGAGCCGTGTGCCGCGTATAGACTACAGTGTTCGCTTCGTCGCTTTAGTTATTATGGTTTCACTATCAGTCACGGTCATACGCCAAATAAGTAGCTAACGCCTAACGCCTAATACTAAATTTTCTTTTTCTTTTTCTTCGTTGTTTTATCTTTTCTTGCTTCACTTCTCTTGTGTAGAATCCCCTCCACCGAACGACATTGACCTGCCGTAGACCCTAAGACCTGCGATACAACTTCGAAGACACAATCAATTTTATATCCGTTTTTTTAATTGTTGCTTGATGAGTTTTTCGACGATTATTCCTTCTGTTTTCTGGTATCTTTGTCATTATTATTTTTCATCATTGCCGCCGTCAGCTCAAGGTGCGCGTACCAGCGTTGGGGCGATTTTCCGTACCATTATTATTAGTTACGGGCGCCAGACGTACCCGTACCAGCGTCAAAGCGATCAGTTTTACTTTGCGTTATCATCTTCGTCCGTTTATTTGATTTTGTGTGATCTTGGATCTTTCGCTTTTTTTCCTACTTCAGTTTTAGATCGACATTATTTTGAGTTCATACGGATTATTTCCGTTCCGGTCATACTTAATTGATTCTTTTTTGTTATGGGCCAGCAATTTTCTCCCCATTCTATTTCGACGGACCTGCAAAGGTGTCGAATCAATCAGCTCTATATTCTACGTTTATTCTGATCGCTTTTTTTGTCTTGGCTTCTTCGTATTATTTCACCAATTAATTTTCTCCGAACTGTTAGACGCAATGGAAGGAGACCGTATATGTAACCGGAGCCTTCATGATGAATTGTCGAGAGGGGGATGGACTTTCGCTCAGGCCGACTCCGCGTGGCCACCAACACCAGTTAGGCTGTTCGGAGTTAGTTATGGAAGCTTGGGGTAAGGTGTTTATCCACCAACGTGACGAGTTCACGTGACGCATCTTAATTTCAGGTGGATTCTGAGGGTTACGTTGCATGGCACTACAGAAGTGTAGATGGAAAAACAACAGATTGTTATTTTGAGCGTATGCTTTTCGTGCGCGAAAGACCTTCAAGCTGAGCATAAGATGGAGGCTTCGTGCCCGATTCATCGATATCAACTATCCAGGGCTTGTTGGTATATTACCTCAACACACGTTCTCATCGCGAAAATTCGCAAACAAAATGAAAGAGAAATGAAAAGAGAAATTTCCCAATTGGGAACGATATCATTTCCCAACCGGGAATGGTATCATTTCTCTTTCTTTTTAGCGAATTTTCACGATGAGAACGTGTGCTATTATTATGATAAAAACAAGATAATGGGCACATCTCCTATTTATATTCAACGTCCCGTCTCCACCTCACGACATATGGCAGGGCACCCATGTGCGAGGGGCCGGGATCATGCCTAGCCAACGCACCATTCCGACTCTCGGCACACCTGTAGGCTTCGCCGCGAGTCAGTTAGCCGATTCCCCACCCGGTGGCTTAGACCGGGCGGCCCTTGACGACAGTGGGAGCACTTTCCAAACTCCCTACGACCTATGGAGGACAGCTCTCGGTGTCACGTAACTCGATTCCACATAACCACTGCCTCCGCAAGTCCAACCCAATGGCCGGACTCCCAGCCTCCCGGGTAACAGTACTTGCCACTCGTCGGACGTTCGTAGGTCGATTTGGCTCCTACCGCATAAAGCTCTAGCCAACATTTGGTTGGCCTTCTCGGGTACGCGTGTGCGCCAAACCCGAAAGAGCCGGGGTTTTCGACCTCCTGCATCCTCTCTTCCATAAACGGCCGATCCACTTACCGGCTCCAGCCCGGGACTTTCTATCGAAAGCGCAGGGCGCAAAGCGCTTGAGGGACTGGAACGTCCCGGGGGCGTTGACCACCCCGGTCAAATCGCAGGCCCCATCTACACCGCGCACAACCCCCTTATCATCCAAGTGCTGCCGCCTCCCATATCGGAGATACCACTAAAAAGCGAGAGCAATGCCCCTCAGCCTCACTGCACCGACACAATAGGGTCACAGAAAGAGTCCGCCGGTGGAGGTACTCGTTAAGCGACCCGTAACCCGTTAAGATATAGCCGGTGTGGAGGCCGAAGGAAAATCTCCTTAACAACTCGGCGGGACCCGCCGGTTCGGGAAAGTAAAGGCGGGTAGTCCCATCATTTTCGTACCGTCTCCAGCGCTCCGCCCATTCCCGCAGCAACATACCACGCACCTGGGCCCGCGCTGCGGTTTCCCCGTCGCCATCGACGAGAGGAAGCCCCCACGGGACTGACTCTCCTTGCCGAATACAGTACGCCGCTTCGGGAAGTTAGCCTCCAAATCCCCCGGAAGCTCCCCAATGAGCAGCGTTATTGCCCCCGTGGATACTGTCCGATAGACGCATAGTCAGGCGAGGAGGACCGAGCGCTGCGCCCTGTTAAGTAGGACCCGCTCCCTTTTGAAGCCTCCCCCAAACCGAAGCGCCGTACGTTGTGCACAGAGACCCCGGTACCAGAATTCGATAGTCTGGTGCCGAACACCCCAGTCCCGCCGCGTTACCTGTCGTAAATGTCCAACCAGGGAAAAGGTCTTTTCCCGGATCCCCTGCAAGTGCGCCTCAAAATTGAGTCGCTCACCCACAAGGATACACAGGTATTTGACCTCCTTCCCGTACGGCACGGCAACACGGTCCGAGAGAACCATGGAGGATCTAATGTTCGCTAACTTGCCGCGAAGCACCCTGCAGTCGATCTTTAGGGACTCAGTGGCCCGAGTTTCGATCACAAGACGCGAGTCCTCCGAGATGATCAGAAGCGTGTCATAGGCGACGACCTTGACTGCAGCATCCCGAAGCCGTCGCAAAAGCGGGTCCAAGGCCAGATTCCAAAAAATCGTTCCGGACATGGCCCTTTGCGGACAGTCCCGCTGAACGTTCAGCTCAACTCAATCTTACCGTGAAGCCATGTGAGCACGACAATGGCTAAAAAAGCTCTGCCAGACACCCAACTCAGGGCACTAGGCGGCACCTAGGACTAGGATCGTAGGATTAGGAGGATAGTGTCCCAGCTCAGGTGATTGAAAGCCACGTTAAAATTCACTAACCTGCCAAGCACCTATTTGTGGGGGGACCCTTCGACCACCATCACAGCCAGGTGCCACGCATCCTGGGTGCTTCTACCAGCCCTGAACCTTAACTGTCAGTCCCCTGACAATCTCCGTAGCAACACTTTCTTCAGCAATTTGCCCAGGACCGACAAGAGGCGGATCGCTCGGTACGGCCTCAACGTAGACGCCCCCCACTGCGGCGGTAAAACCCCAGATTCCAAGCAGCCGTTGTACATGGCCAGGGCCAGATTCAGCACGAATGCGACCAGCGTCCGCACCGGCTCGGGTGCGCTGGCGATCCTCATTCTTCGGAGGGCAGCCCGTAATTCCGGCAGCGTGATATGGGTCGGAGAATCGGGCGCAGAGAGGTCCCCTTCCTCACGAGAGGAAAACGATCTCAGCTGCGCCTTGCCGAGACCACTACCATCCTTACAGGACGCGGAAGACGCGCCCGCGGGTCTGACCAGCTGGGCTGCTACCTAGAGGACGACTAGCTTCTGCGCGATGTGATAGCCCGTACAGTCGTCCGTTAATCCTTCAACTCTTCCGGGCAATGCAGCCAGGAGGGAAATTATCCCTCTCAGCCTCTCCTCGATAAACGAGGCTAGACTCCCGTCCGACCTTACTATTGCGGGTTCCGGATGCTGGCTCGAATCTTACCGGCCAGTGTTCCACCCGAGCCAGCAGCTCGGCGAGCGCAACCCGCCAAGCGGGCCCCTTCCTGTCGAAAGCCGAGACTCGGCTGCGTCGTCAGGCTCAGCCACTCGCCCCAGCGGGTGCTCCCACGGCGATGGTAAGCAGCCGCCGCCTTCCTCTTATTTTTCTTCTTTTTCTTGGATATCGTGAGGTCCGAGCTTCCCTGAGTCCTAGCGGCTATGGTCGCCATCGCAGCGGCCCGAACATCAGCCGTAGGCCCTGAGCCTACTGCCCCCTCAACCCCAGCAATTGATCCGACCCCTGAGGGTGGCACCCGGTCAGCACTGTATACGACCAGAGATGTCGCCCCCCTCTCCTCACCCTTGGGAGCCACCCGTTTGGAACTCTTTGGTCCCAGGCGCACCACAGACACGGACGACTCCTCAACCGACGTGTCTATCTCCATGACCCTCTCCGACCCCGACGTGGATGCGAAAGGCTACCGTCGGCAGTGAGGCTGAACCACGCCATCTTCCACCGAGATCGGAGACACATCCCTTACCACCGATGCTCTTTTCGACGACCTGGTTCGTCGGCGCACCACCGACGCCGACGCGGAAGGTTCCAACCTCGACAACGGGCTCACCGAGTCATCGCCCGACACTGAGCGGGGTGCTCTACTCTTGACTCCAGGTGAAGCTAGAGGACAAGGAGGGCCCATAACGGGAATCCTCTTCAACCGCACCAAGTGTACACGGACCGGAGTGGCTGAACAACCCTTATGAACGGAACCCACCTCCCTAACCTGGGCCGCGAAAGGTAAAGGAAACAATCGAAAAAAGCCCAAAATTGCAATTAACGTCTCGAGGGGAAGAGGAAGATGTAATCGCGCGCCGAAAAATTGCTCAACTACCGCCTCTCACGCGCACTAATAATATGTTACAAATGCTGGTGTACGTGGCAGCCGGAAAATTCCCGGTCGATAGCACAAACATGTTTTACAGAGAAATGACTCGATGTTGTATAAAAGGGGGCAAAAACTCACTGCTACCATCTTCGCTCGACTGGCCGAGCCGGGAGGGGAGGGAAGGGTCCTTTCTCCAATGCGGAGCGGGAGTCTCTCGATGTACGTACATGTACTGCTTGCGTCTTCTTTGAATTTTCGCGATGATCGTCAGGAAGGTCTTCTGGTCTTCTTGAATCTTCAGGCCGGTCTTCAGATCTTCTTCCGTCCAAGTAGATGATTAAGTGACGGCTGACAGGGCAAGGGGGTAAGGAAAAAGTCGTGAAAGGAGAAGGTTCACAGCGAGAATAAAATAAAAATATGATTCACTTTTCACAGTTTTATTTAGGTCTATGCGACTGGCGGGGCTTTGTGCCTTGCTTCTGGACAGATTGTGGCGTACCATGTACACTTTAAACGCGTTTTTCTCGTAACAGCATTTTCCGAATTGGCTGCAGTGATCACTCAAAGATCCATGATCCGATCACTACCATTTTTTTCTACACGTCCTTTGTATAGTTCTCCATACAATAACGCGCTTTTGAGATCTGATAAAAAATTAAATTTTTACGTCATCGGAGATAGTGTATAACTTCAAAATTATTTAATTTCTTTTCACAAATTTTGCTGTCTATAATTAGAACATGTATGTATATGCTCTTAAAATTTTGTAACAATTAATAAACTAGTTCTTCTGATAAAAAATTCCCTAAAATCACCTTTTTTTACCTTGTCACACTAGGTATGTCCCTTAAATACGTGCGTACCAGATTCGCGAGTGAGGGCCTCTCTGAGCGGTCCGTGGTCACCAATATAATTCAGACAGCTCACCCTATGCTTAGTCTCAAGCCCAATGACGCTGTACATCGGAAGTTATGCTACTTGAAATTCTCTGCTACCTTAGCAATACCGATGTTTACTTGGTTCTACGCCCGGAAAACTCTCTATTCACTCACCCGCTCTTTTCAGTGTGTATAATGTAGATGTGTTGTAACGGAAATTTTATGTTTCTCTCACCTACGGTGAGTCGGGGCGGGGGAGGGAGGGCAGGCAAAAAGACAACAATGGCAAATAAATAAAAAAAATAATTAACGGTGACTTTATCGAACGATTGGGCGCCAAAATTTTGCGACGAAATTATTACCCTTTTCTCTCACGACTACCGTGAGTCTGGGCGGTAGAAAAAAAGGGAGGCAATAAAAAGAAAATTAATATTAAATAGTGACAAATAATAAAAATATAACAGGGATCGACTCGATACAATAAAAGAGTTAGAACGGGGCTCGAAATAATAATATAAGGTTCGTGATGGAGGGAGATGCGGGCGGAGGGCTGACCGGTGTCAGCTGTCCGCTGCCGCTAAGGACTCGGGATGGGCGCTAGCTACTTTGACGGTGTAGCAGCGTGACTGAGGGGGGAACGGGGACAGAGGTACGAAGGCCGTCGAAACTGTTCATCAACACTCACGGCAGTGGCTAACTCGGGACCGGTGGACGAGGGAACGAAGGGGAGGGAGTTTCGAGACTCTTCAGGCCGTGGAAACACTGTCCAGGGCTTTTTTATAATATAACCTCGGCACGTTTGATACTTCAGAATATTCGCGGTAAACTTTACAGGTTTCTGGGAGGGACGGAGGGGGTTTTTCGTACGCTGTTAACTATCCCGCGGAAAATACCGCCACTCACGCGCACTAATTATCCGCGACAAAATCTCAGACTAGACTAGCAAGAAAACTAACAAACCAAAACTAAAAGATAGCTTAAAACTACTAGAACAAGGTACTGCCAAATTTCAGGGTGGAATAGGGTAGAGGGTGAAATCAAATGCGGGCGGGTGAAAGGGGGGATAGTGGCAAGGGTACTCGCTGTTCCGTTTCGGCCGCACGGCTCAAGGTCCGGTAGAGGTTCCTCCGAGGACTCAACCGGGATCGTCGTGGCAATAGTTGCCTTTTCGCCGCTGTCTCGCACGCAACACTCACACGCTATATCGCTCGCTCACGCACACCGTTCGCACACAGGCCGTACCTCGAACTGACGAGCGGTCCTTCTCGGTGTCTTCACCGCTCGTCGGGACTGTCTTCGGGGAGGGCCATTATCGGCTGGACGATTGGTGGGTGGTCCTGGCGGCGTGACGATCCGTATGTTAATTGGGCGGAAGTCCCGCCGAAGTTTCCTCGCGCGGTACAACTCCTCTATGGGTCCCCTCCACCTCTTCTCTCACCGCGGTGGACTAGGTGGTGATGGCTGCGGGGGGTAGGGTGAGGGCTCGTGGCTGTTGTCTCTGCGCGAGGGGTCCGGCGGGAAGGGGGGTCCAGGCTTGTTCGCTCGGTACGCAGCGGAAAGTGCTCGCGTACCGAGGCTTTTCGGGCGTCTACACGGGCTGTCCTTGAGTCTCCGGGCCTTCTCTCTTCTTTCTTCTTTCCACCTTCTTCTTTCTTCTTTCTTCTTGCGGCTGAGTGAGGGCTAACAGCAGGGGGGTAGAGGGAAAAATACTGGGCGGGAGGGGTTGACATGGCTTAATTCTAGTCTAAAATAACCTACTTACTTGCTAATTCCTTATAACTAATTTATTCTAATTTCCTTCGGTGAGTAACGGGACCTCGAGCTAGGCCGGGGGGAAAATAGTAGCGTACCACGTTACAGTGTATAATGCATAATGTAGACTTCGACTGTGTCAATTCTTTAAAATTATTTTTGTTTTGTTAGCGTCAAATATTTCTTGTTAATAAGCATTACATTTATTATATGAATCCAATAAATTATTTTTTTAATGTAGTGTTTCCACTAAATTCCGTGAAATTAAAACATCATGAGCCGCATATGGTAATGATTGCTGTTCATCCGAATTTTTTTAAAAGTCTTGACTAAGAATCTCTAGTTTAAACTTACGAGGATCATTTCTATCACTTAACACAGATTGAAACATTGCTAGAGTATGCACAAATCATACAATGAAATCCTATATTTTAGAAGCATTAGCATGACTTATTATACGTAGAAGTCGAGGACCATCAAATCGCGCATTATGCCCAACTAACCAACATTTCTTTTTTCCTTCAGCTCATTTTTTTAAAGAATTGTTTAAATGATTCTAGTGCCACTAATGATTCTAGTTTTCATGAAATAATTTTCTACCATGACCATAGTGAAGTTTAGTAACATCACTCGCAGACGTTGATATGTTCGTTTTGGTGTGTAAATGAACATTAAAAACTTTAGTATTGCAGATAGCAGCTATTTGTAAAATGTGAGCGTCACCAGCAAATCCTATTGTTTCAATGTCAAAATCAACAACATTCGTTTCATCTTCATCTAAAACATAACTTTGATTAATATCACAGTTCTTACCATCAAGGACGCAACTAGCTAATTTATCAATTCCACAATTTCTTTCATAAGTAATTCCCTCACACTTTCATTATTTTTCCTCAATAGTTCTCTCTTTTGTTTCAATTCGATTCTACGTATCTTTTTCGACTTTGAGTGGTGTGACATCGCTTTTTTCTCTCGTCTTATATCACTTTAACGGACGTATTAAACACTTTGAGGTCCATCAGGAATAGGTAGTTTTCGTTTTATGTTAAAAATACTTTTTTCACAATCATTTTTAACATTGTAACGTGGTACGTTACTATTTTCCCCCCGGCCTAGCTCGAGGTCCCGCCACTCACCGAAGGAAATTAGAATAAAATAGTTGTAAGAAATTAGCAAGTAGGTTATTTTAGACTAGAATTAAGTCATGTAAACCCCTTCAGCCCAGTATTTTCCCCTCTATTCCCCTGCCCATTAGCCCTCACTCAGCCCCGAGAAGAAAGAAGAAAGAAGAAAGGAGAAAGAAGGAAGAAGAGAGAAGCCCCGAAGACTCGAGGTCAGTCCGTGCAGACGCCCGAAAAGCCTCGGTACGCGAGCACTTACCGCTGCGTACCGAGCGAAGAAGCCTGGACCCCCCTTCCCGCCGGACCCCTCGCGCAGAGACAACAACCACGAGCCCTCACCGTACCCCCCGCAGCCATCACCATCTAGTCCCCCGTGGTGAGAGAAGAGGTGAGGGGGACGCAAAGAGGAGCCGTGCCGCGCGAGGAAAATTCGGCGGGGCTTCCGCCCAATTAGCCTACAGATCGCCACCCCGCCAGGACCACCCACCAATCGTCCAGCCAATGGCCCCACCGAAGACAGTCCCGACGAGCGATGAAGACACCGAAAAGGACGGCTCGACACTTCGAGCTACGGCCTGTGTGCGAACGGTGTGCGTGAGAGAGCGATACAGCGTGTGAGTTTTGCGTGAGAGGCAGCGAGCATTGTGCGAGACAGCGGCGAAGCAAATATTATTATCGCGAATAAATAGTGCGCGTGAGTGGCGCTATTATCCGCGGGATAGTTAACAGCGTGCAAAAAACCCCCTTCATCTCTCCCAAAGACCTGTAAAATTACCGCGAATATTTTAAAGTATCAAACGTGCCGAGGTTATATTATAAAGAAGCACTGGACAGCGTTTCGGCGGCCTTCGTACCTCCGTCCCCGTTTCCCCCTCAGTCACGGTGCTACACCGTCAAAGTAGCTGGCGCCCATCCCGAGTCCCTAGCAACAGCTCACAGCTGACACCGGTCAGCCCTCCCCCCGCATCTCCCTCAGCCGCGAACCTTATCTCATTATTTCGAGCCCCGTTCGAACCCTTGGATTATATCGAGTTGCGTCCCGTCATATTTTTATTATTTGTTGCGAAATTATTATTTGACACTTTTCATATTAATTTTCTTTTTGTTGCTTCCTTTTTTTTCTACCGCCCAGACTCACGGTTGTGAGAGAAATATAAAAGTACCGTCACAAAGTTGGCGGTCAATCAAATAATAAAGTCACTGTTAATTATAATTATTTTCTTATATTTATTTGCCATTGTCTTTTTGTTGCCTGCCCTCCCTCCCTCGCCCCGACTCGCCGTAGGTGAGAAATACGCAAAATTCCCGTTACAAATTTGGCGCCCAACGTGGGGCCGAAAAATCGATTAATAAAATCACCGATAAATTGTACCTTCGTATTTTCCTCTTTGATTGCCTCCCTCCCTCGCCCCGACTTACCGTAGGTGAGAGACACCTAAAAGTCCCGTTACAACACATATAGCATATGCCACTCTAATATCACAAGCAGTACTAGTACTTAAACATTCATTTTTATGAGCTTTATTAGCAACAATATTATTGAAGGTTTCATTAGCTTGGCTTGAAACTGCAATTAAGAATTTATGAGAACTTAACGCATCTTTTTTTCACAAGATAACTAATGCATCGTACAGAGCTTCATCTGTTAGATTGACAGCGTGTTTTTTCTGCTAATTAACAATGATATTCATTTATTCGGCCATTTTATAGGGGTATAAATCGCGTATCGCCGTTCCGCTTACATTTACATCTTAAGCTACATTAAAACACAATATCCTTAACACTAATATAGCCTTACATACCAAATTAAATTCGTCTCGGACGCTAACAAAAGAAAGATAGTGAAAAAAGAATATAACCAACATTATTGACATTTTAAATCACACTGACGGAAAAAGAATGCAAATAATAAGGAAAACCCGCCAACACGCTCCACACATACTTTCATATCTACAATTGCACACATCCTCAAAGAGAGACCTCCGATTGTGTTGCATTTTTCCAGCCTAGAACTCACATTAAGCCCCCTCCTTGTACCACCGATCCCTTTCAGCCTAGTTTCTCCTTTTTAAGGTATCCGGGAATCCTTACTCCCTTTACAAATTTGTAATTCCTGGTACTTATAGCTTGACAAATCCTGTCCCACCTTTACTTCCATTGCCTTTTTTTGTCTAGCTCAATAAAATCTTCCCCTCTCATCAGCTCTTCCTCCTATTTCCTTTCCACTTCAAGGAGATTTAATCCTGTTTTCATAATACTTTTCTCTCTTTAGTTCGCAGCTCACCAAACGTCTCTCTGCTTTCCTCTCTTCCTCATCTCCATCCTACATCTCCAGGCTATCCGACGACCCCCACCAATTTCACCAATTCATACCTTGGTTCATGTCTAAATCCTTCAGTATGACACTTTTTCTCCTTGCTTCTCCTTCTCTTTTCTCAATATCCATCTCAATCTTTCTCGTCCTTCTCTCCATATCATCATCCAGACGTTTCTCAGCAAATTCGAGCTTATCCATTTCCATACTCTATTGCCCACTTACTGTCAACTGCAGTTTCTCTAACCGACACTCCATGCCGTCCATTTTCTCATTCATCCTTTTCGTGCTATCCTCCCACATTTTTCTGAGCTCTGCTCTTTCTCTCTTGCCTTCCTTCTTAAGGTCATCTACCCTTTCGCCAAACTTCCCGCAATCCTCCGTGATCTTGCTTTCTATCCCACTCAACTTTTTTAATATCTCACCCATATCTTCCTTCGTAAGCTCTAATTTTTTGTTCGGAGATCTCGCGATCTGTTAACTCTTTTTGAAAATGTCCCGTTCTGACCTGTCCTTCTCAATTCTACTGTCAACCCCCCTTCCCTTTCTTTTCTTTTACCCACGAGAACCTCTTCTGTCGTATGTCTGGCACTAGACGATCTTTTAAGCTCCACCCGCCTTTTCCCGCCTGACCCTCTTCGTTATCATCCGGCATACTCCCTTAAACCAATACCTACTTTACCTACTGCACTGGCTACTCCAGGCTCCAAGTGTACCGATTCTACCTATCTCGCCAAGCTACACTTACGTTCTTCCTGGTAGCCTTACTTTTCCCCTCAGGCTGCAGCCCCGACACTGGCCTAACTTTCAATTTACCGGAACACTGAGAAACTTGGCTTACCTCGATCTGTGCACTAATAGACAAAAGTTAATGTATACATCATAATAATCCCCTAAACTTACCTTTTCAGATAAACTCAACCCACAATGATTAACTTATGCGCTTACTGCCCAAAATTACTCAACAATAGAACAACGTTTCAACACACGCCTACCTACTACCACACCGCAAACGGAAGTTTTGTCCACTAAATAAGTGATCTGGTATGTGCTTCAAAGTTACTGCCAGCTATTTAGATTTTCCAGGAGTTTGAGTCACTGCGTAAGCAAAGCTTTTCTTCACGTGAGAAATGCTTTTTCCAACTGTGCAATTCATCACCAAGATTCCTGACTAGGTGATTTTTATCAGCTAATTTACGGAATGATATAGTTGGGTTATCTGATCGTACTGCAGGAATCATCGAACTATCTTCATCTCCTATGATGACTCGTACTTGTAGACCATCTTTTTTTACAATACTCCTATGGTTCAGAAGATCGACTCCTGCTGCTGCGTCCATAGCCTCAGAACTTTTCTTTTGTCAGAGGTTGAGAAATCTTTGCAAAGACACCAACAAAAGTCGTTGTGTTGTTGGTAGTGTCAGATTTTTATGACTAAAAACAATCCTCTGCCTCCCTTCACGGTGGTGACTATAGTTGGACCGGAAACTGCTTTCGCATTACTTCAGTCCGACTCCTGGTGTGTCCCTAAGCGCCCACCTCGTTTGTTTGCTGCTCGAGCCTCTTGGCCTCCAGCACCTCCTCCGCGAATTTCATAATGCCCACCCATTTCGGCTCGGAGCCGATCATGTGGGAGAGCAGGTACTCGGGATGCAATGCTTCTCCGATAGCTTCTGTTGCAGCGCTTCGTTCTTCCGTCCATATGTCGCAATGGAAGAAGATTGAGGCCCATTCGATGTAGGTACGCGCTAAAGGCGCCATGGCCCGTGACAAGCTGCGTTAAGTAGAATTTGGAGTCTACATGTTCGCATCCAATCCGGGTCCTTATGTTAGGTATGAGTTTAGCTGTCCATCTTCCGCTGTCGCCATTCTGTCACCTTTGCTCCCATTCCCCCAGGGGTTCTGCCTGGTTTCAAGGACTTGGCACCGTCCTGGAGCTCCGCCGTTGTGAAGGATGGTTCGCGTGCCGTCGTCGAATTTCCTGTAGGTACCCTCCGTGGGTGCTGGGGGAAGAGATCGCCGATGATTCTTTTTGTAGTGGCCGGCTCCATAGGAGGTATGCGGTTTTGTTTGCTCAGACCTTTGGCAACAGTCGGGTAAGCCTTGCCCCAAGGGTCCGCGTCCAGCTAGTCGCATAGGTTTCTCCAGCACAAGTTTTTGCTCTTTTTGATAGCCCGTTTCAAAGTTTTCTTGGCGATGTCGAGTTCGGCGAGGAGAGTGTCCGGTTGGCCTGCTTGTCGCCTGCTATTGGCCCTGACCGCCCTGCGCCACAGCACCAAGCGATTTTCCGAAGTCCTTTTTTCTGCCTCGTAATGTTGGTCGGCGCGTTGCCGGTCGAAAACTTGATGTATAAGTGGTCGCTGGAGTTATATTCTTCCAGGACCCACCAGTCCTGTACGTCCACAGCGGCCTCCGGTGTAGCGAAAGTGATGTTGAGAAACGACTCTCGACAGCCCGGTCTGCTGAAGGTGGACACTTTACCCTCGTTTAGCGTGGTCCGGTCGAGTCGTACCGGCATGTCTGCGAGCTCGTTCCCTCTGGTGTCGCTCCACTCCATTCCCCACTCTGTTGACTTGGCATTTAAGTCACCAGCCACGATAACTTCCCCGCCAGTGCGTCGAATGGTGTCCTCGAGATCGGCGATTTGGCGCCAAAACGCCAGGATGCCTTGATTCGGCGAGAGGTAGCAGGGTAAAATCTCGGAACATCGCCCAGATAAGATCGTCGCAGCATCTGCTGCTCATTGGGTGTAGGGTTGGGCTAACTACTCAGATCGCCGCCGTGTTCGATGTTTAAGAAAGCCCCGATCCCCTCGGTAGGTTCGCGTACTCTGATATGATGTTGATGTCAACAGAGTTCTCGTAGGTGAACTCGTACAATAACGTCTGTGCAGTCCACCCTCTTCCCAGGTTACATTGCAAAAAAATCGTCATTCCTGACCGGTGGACACGCCTCTCAGCGCACTACGGTGTGTGGCGCACCGTTCCGTCCCGAGCACGTCATCGGTGTCGAGCCGTACGCCCTTGGTTGCCGCACAGAGAATGCAACGTGGTGGCAACGAAGATGGACTCCTAGAGAAGCGTACGGCCCATAGCAGACTTGAGGCGAAAAAGTTGGGGTGATCTGGCCGTAGTTATCACCCCAACGGATTGGTGGCGCTGTTGCTCCTTTTCGTTGTGTGCTCTCACCGACAGGCGGGGACGCACGCGACTGCGTTGGTGAGTTTAGCTCCGCCTCAACGACCAATCACGAATTGGGGTGATCATGCATCTGTCTCGTGCTTGGAATGGTTGTGCGTGCTCCCTCACACTCGATCGATAATAGGCTGAAAGTGGGGGTTCAGCCGACGCGGTCATGCTGTTTCTCTTGCACTTGCTTGCGATAAAAGTGTGTTCTGTCACGCAAGCATGTCTCACACATGACTCACCAGCAGCGCTCTACTCATACATTTTTATATGTGTAGAAGTCGCCGCAGGACCAATCAGGAACTGGGTTGAACATGATATCTCTCTTGCAGTCATTTAGAACGATAGTGCGTGCTCTCTCACACTCCATCAATAATAAAACCAAGTGAGAATTCCATATGATTTCTTGACGCAATAAACAAAATTACGCGATGAATTCACCGCATAAGCTGTCAAGTGTAGCTACACTCCAAGCAGGGCTACCATTTAAATATTAGAAAACTACCTTTATACTCAAAGGATGTTGTTGCCGAGTTCTCAACGCGCAGCGATTCTATTTTGCAGGACTGAGTTCGATCCTCTGTCCGTGCAATTTTTTAGCATTTTTTTTGCAGTTGCATAAGTACATCCTTATGGCTATACTATACGTACCTATAATTTGTTTGTTTTCTGTCACCCATATTAATAATGATGAAGAAACATTGCATGGCTGCACATATTTCTGGGATGGTCATCTCTCTCGTACACGCTTGATATCATGTGTGGTATCTCTCGCATCACAGGCCTCACACGCACAAAGCCGCGCTCACGGGCGTCACTTTGCATGTAACGTGTTTACGTGTAGGTCTATCCAGTAACCAATCACAAACGAGCGATCGTACCATCTTTCTCACACTCACTTAGAGCAGACGTGCGTTCTCCCTCGCACTCAGGAACTCTGCTCGCCCGTAAGCATCCGCGTCTCTGTCACACATATGGTTGGGTTTCTATCGCGTATGCAGCCATGTAGCAGAAACCCGGAGTGGGGAGCTTCTCGAGACACTTGACCGCGAAATACTCTCTCTCTTGATCGGCTCACGTGTTTAAAGGTCTCGCTATTCTATTGTTAGTTACGTGCGTACAACTTGTGACTAAAGTGACAGTACTTTTAATCATGGTAATCTCTCATTAGAATAATAGACTAATAGTTAGGTTGTGAATATTCAAGTGTAAAATCCGCGGCGGTTAATTTGTATCATACTCCGCCATTACATTGTAAGCATCCAGTGGTGGCATAGACCCGTTTTTTTCGTTCTTTCCGATTTTTCTTCGTAAAGTAGGTGCTTTCCTTTTAATTATTGCAATGCCTGCGACTAACGTGTGCATCTTTGGCGGCTGTCAAAGCGTGAAAAGACGGGACTGGAGTGTCACTTTTCATCGTCTACCGAAGAACGAAGACACATATTTTAAAGAACGAAATTAGAGTGAATGAAATATGGGCATTAAAATCAAAAGAACTAATTATACGACACTTGACTGAAATCCTGAATACAGCTAATTTCGAATATTAATTGTTCAATTTAGAAACTCGCGTTTTCTCTTCAATTTGAAAAATAAGATAAATATCATTTGTCACATTATTATTATTATTATTATTATTATTATTATTATTATTATTATTATTATTATCATTGTAACTCGCACGTTATTACCCTATTATTTGTTATTTCAAATGTACGTAGAAAAAATAAGAAGTTCAGGAAGCTAAAAAAATCGTATCAACGAGGTTTATGAACAAGCGATCTTACGATTGCTAATACGCTACTGGTTACGTTGCAATCCGTCATAGGAATCTACTAACGTTCGGTGAATTTAAATCTTTTAAAGATGAAGACTTGATAATCAAAAGATGAATTGACCTTGCGCCGAGTATGAAAATATCCAGATCCTTTGCTGAAATATCTAGCCGACTTTTAAGCAGAACATTTTGAATTTGTAAAAAAAAAATCATTCTACCATTTCCAAATTATGACGAATTGTTTTAACCCAGTCCTATGTAACCTTTTCTATCTGCAGAAATGAACATGCATTTGCCAACAAAAACAACATCGACAGATGTTTTATGCATTAAGCTGGTGGTCTTTCCACAAAAGGTTAAGGGATGCGCAAGTATGTATTGCAAAATTCAGCATGGTTTATAACTATCTGTAACGGTAAGAAATGAACTTTTCAATGATGCTTGCACTGCACCCTGTCATTTTATTATGACATTAATGACTTTGCAATAATATAATTATAAATAATGTTTTGCACCTTTCTGTTCGAAGTACAAATTGAATAAGTTGTAACGTGGTACGTTACATTTTTCCCCCCGGCCTAGCTCGAGGTCCCGCCACTCACCAAGAGGAAGTAAAATAAGATAGTCGTAAGAAATTAGCATGTAAGGAAGTCATTTTAGGCTAGAGTAAATTGTGTGAACCCTTCCCGCCCAGTATTTTTCCCTCTACTCCCCTGCCCGTTGGCCCTCACTCAACCGAAAGAAGAGAGAAGAACGCAGAAAGAAGAGAGAAGACCCGAGAATACGACGACAGCCCGCGAAGACGCCCGAAAAGCCTCGGTACGCGAGCACTTACCGCTGCGTACCGAGCGAAGAAGCCTGGACCCCCCTTCCCGCCGGACCCCTCGCGCAGAGACAACAGCGACGAGCCCTCACCGTACCCCCCGGAGCCGTCACCATCTAGTCCACCGTGGTGAGAGAAGAGGTGAGGGGGACGCCTAGAGGAGCCGTATCGCGCGAGGAAAATTCGGCGGGACTTCCGCCCAATTAATCTCAGGATAGTCGCCCCGCCAGGACCACCCGCCAATCGCCCAGCCGATAATGGCCCCGCCAAGACCGTCCCGAGGAACGGTGAAGACCTCGAAAAGGACTGCTCGTCACTTCGAGCTACGGCGTGTGTGCGGAGCGGTGTGCGAGAGAGAGAGAGCGAAGAGTGAGTGAGAAGACGGCGTGTAAACTACAGCGAGTACGATTACGACGACTCGGCGAGCCTCTTGGAAGACATTTGACCGGGCTTTGAGCTGCAGCCAAACCGGAACAGCGAAGACGTTCCTGTCTTGTGTGTGTTATATCGAGCCAGAGCGTTGAGTGAGTACCCTTGCGTTTCCCCCTTTCACCCGCCCGCCTTTGAGTTCCCTCCCCTTCCCTGTCCAATAGTAATTAAGTCTCGTTGCTTGTATAGTTGTTCTTTTAGATTACTTAAGATTTTGTCGCGTATATTAGTGCGCGTGAGTGGCGGTATTTTCCGCGGTATAGATTACAGCGTACGGAAAATCCCTCCCCCCTTCGTCCCCCCGTGCCCATTAGATTTTTGTGAGCCATTTTATAAGATATAAAGGTGCCGAGGTAATATTATAAAGAAGCCCTGGACAGTGATTCCACGGCCTAGAGAAGTCTCATTAGTATCTCCCCCCCTCGTCCCCCCCGCGACCCGTGCCCATCAGCCCGAGCTGCCGCAAGTGTTGATCAACACTTTCGGTAGTCTCCACAGCCGGCTTCGTGCCTCCCGTCCCACCTCCCTTCCCCCTCGTTACGGTGCTACGCCGAATAAGTAGCTGGCGCCCATCCCATATTAGTCTTTATCTATTTTTATTTTGTTAATATTCTTTTGAGCGACCTTGTTTGGAATAATCTAGAATTTAGAATTTATCATTAAACGGATTATTTACTAGTATTATTTTTCTATTATTTCCTCCCTTGTTGTTGCCTGCCCCCCCGTTCGCCCGACTCACCGTATGTGAGAGAAATAGAAAAAGTCCCGTTACAAAATAATATTCTCAGAAAAAGTCCCGTTACAAAATAATATTCTCAGAGAAATCGCCGTTACAAAATTGGCGCCCAACGTGGGGCCTGTATCATCAAGGCCGTTACCGAATTGGGTTACCAAATTTTGCATGACCCTCCCTCCCTTTCGCGACTCACCGTAGGTGAGAGATAAATAGAATAAAATCCCCGTTACAAAGTATCTACATTAATGAGGTTGATTGGGCCCTTTGCACTGCATTAATTTCCTAATACTTGCATTCTATTACTTTTGTTTCGCCAAGCGTGACTGATAAAAAAAGCCGGTGTGTAAAACCTACTTTTTTGAACGGCAAAATAAATGAGGTTTTTGAAAACCTGTATGTTTTTAGCTTTATAGTAATGACATGATAGCGAGCACGTTTCCTGACCTGTTCCAATGTTTTTTATATCCATTTACAGATGGCGTAAATGGGTTGAGCGGTGTAATAATAAGAGATTGGAAAGCTTTTCATCTAAGTAGTTGGATCAGCTACGACTTTGCAACAATCATTTCGATCTGCATGATTTTATACAGTACGGTTCTCAAGGTAAGCGGAAATGAAAGCCGTCTTCACTTCCTATTACAAACTCCGATGTTAGTCTTCCATCTTCCGGCATCCCTACTTCGCTGCAGCAAGCTTATATCGCTGCATGCTCCCACGCGTATTCTGGTTTCGACTCAGTCGTCGACGACTCCGCGATAAGAGTAGAGCCACCTGTATCGAATGCAGACATTATTCAGCCTTCAGCTGACTGTCTCCCCCCCATCGAACAGTTCGCTAGGATCCCTGATTCTTCGGTAATTCGCTCGCAAGTGGAGGATTTCAAAACAACCTCCCGAAATGGAGTTCGGCAAGCTCGTTTAATAAACTCACTATGACGAGAGATAAAAAATACAAGCAAGAAGTAGAACAACTTCAAGCAGCAGCTAAAAAGAATTCAAAGCTCGGAAATATTGCGCAATCCGTAAATTCATTAAATGAAAATCAGCAAGCTTTTTTAAAAATGCAAATCAAGTATAAAAAACTATCGCCCTGGTCAGACGAAGAACGAGAATTTGCATTGTCTTTGTTCTATATTTCACCCAAGGCATACGTCTATCTTAGGGACAAAAAGCAATTTGCTTCGCCGAGCATCTCTTTAATAAGGCGGTGGATCAATCAATTAAATTTAACTCCCGGCATAAGCCCCGGTACATTTGATAGACTGGCGACAAAGACTGCCATGATGACAACAGACGAACGACAGTGCGTTCTCATGTGGGACGAGATGAGCATAAAGCGAATCTTAGAGTACAACCCTAAAGCCGATCTGGTGGAGGGTTTTGAAGATCTTGGCGACCTTGGCCGAACCAGTAGCGCAGCCACCTATGCTCTAGTGTTCATGCTAAGAGGTCTGAAGTACTCGTGGAAGCAGCCGATCGCTTTTGTTGCCTCACATGGGAACGTGTATAACGACAGATTGAAGTTCCTTATCGAAAGCCTAATCGATCAAGTTCACAAAATTGGGTTAGTAATTAAAGTAGCGGTTTGTGACCAGGGATCTGCAAATCGAGCGGTCGTTACTGCAGTGGGAGTTACTGTCGAGAAACCCTTCTTTCAGTAGTAGTAAAGCGGGTGTAGTAGTAGTAAAGCGGCACCAAAGTTAACCGATCGGCATGTATCGCCAAATAATTTCCAACGAATGACAGCCAGCGTGGCGACGCAAGTCTTCAGTGCGTCTGTCTCCGCTGCGTTGCATACGGGACTCGTTACCGGTGAATTAAAACATCCTGCTTGCGCAGCGACAGCGAATTTCTGTAGCCGAATGAACGATCTCTTTGATTGTTTCAACAGCCGCGGGCCGAAAGATCCGAACCCCTTAAAATGCGCTTTGTCAGCAGACCAAAAACGAGTCGAAAAATATTAAAGATCCAGCCTTCTGTGGCTCAAGCAGTGGACTATTCCCACTGCCAAAACAATGCCACCTTGTATCGAAGGGTTGATGATGGCCATCAACGGTACTCTCCAAGTGTGGGAGGATATGCGTAGTTCGGGATCTCGTTATCTCATGACATCGAGATTAAACCAGGACCCAATAGAGAATTTGTTCGCTATCTTGAGAAGTCGCGGAGGAGATAACACCAATCCTTCTGCAATGACCTTTCGTAGAAATTTGCAATACGCTATGACGGCGAATTTGATGAAATCCTTGTCGGGTACAAATTGTGAGGCTGACGATTCGACTGCCCGCCTTACGGTTTCGGAAGCCACCACTCAAGCTCAAGATCGTTTCATGGAGGAGATGAGTGATTTGGTCCAAGAAATCGACGCGTGGCTTAACCAGGATCAGGAACCAATGGTCGACAGCTCAATTGTCGAGGTCGTTTAAGGTAATCGGACTGAGAACGAAAATCATGTTCAGTCAACTTCTGACAATAACGTAGAGTCAACTTCTGTTAATAACGTAGAGTCAACTTCTGATAATAACGTAGAGTCAACTTCTGTAAATACCGTAGAGTCAACTTCTGAAAATAACGTAACGCTTGAACAATGTTCGATGAAGTATGTGACTGGGTATCTTGTTAACACGTGCCTAAAAAAATTCGATTGTTTCGAGTGTAAACTCAGTTTAACAAAAGACAACCAAAATTACGAACGAACCGACGAGCTTTTAATATTTTGTAAGGCTTACAAATGTGATAACAATAATGAGCTCGGTAACTTGAAAGTCCCTTCGACTGAATTTGCTAACGTCACGAGCACAATGTACGAAGTTTTTACGTCAGTGTTTCCATTCCAAGCCCACAAAGTTGCGTTACAATGTACTCTCGAAACCTGTATCAACAACGCCTTGCTGAAAAAGCACGCTGGCTATTGGCTGATCGAAGGACCGTGCCGTAAATACAGAGAATATATTGTCCAACTTTTCACACGAACATACATCTTCAACAATCTGAAGTGGATGTCTCGAAATATCAGAGATCGGTGTAACTTTAAAACGAGACCCCGTAATAATTCTTCCAATGCTAATAAGCCACACCGAAAATTGATGAGAGTGACTCATCGATAGGTGTATTTGTCTCAAATCACTCCCATTCTTTTCACGCAGGAATCAAGTGTATTTTAATTACTAAAACACACTAACCATAGAAAAACAAATATCATGCAAATTTTCAAAAAGTCTGAACTACAAATTAGTCGATATTATATCAAATAAAAATTTGCAAAAAAATGCAAATAATAAAATAATTTCAAAAAGGATTAAATGAATAATGTTGCAACCGTAAATAATATTGTCAATGAACAATAATAGCTGAAATTAAGAATAATGAAGAATAATGTAACTTATAAATCGTTATTTATTGATTCATTGATAACACGGGTCAACATGAAATTTGACTTTGATTGCAAAGCATTAAATTTCGGTAGTTTAGGTCGTAATAAGACGGAAAAAAAATATATGGTATGAAAAACTTTGCTTTTGTGCTTAGAAGACTGATTGAACGAAATTTTTAAAAATCTCGGATTTTAATTTTTGATTGAAAATAAAACTATTGAAATAAAAATGTTTATTATTTTTATTAAGTTTTACTATCAAATAAGCTTACAGAAGAGTGGAAAATAACTTTAAAGTGCACACTTTTACTTTTTCTTTTATGTTCATAGCTACTTTCTCTCAATAAACCCCAAATATAGTCGCCCATCATGTTTTCATTGTATTGGCCTTGATAGCGTTGTTCAAAATTCATGATGTCCTGATGGAAACGTTCTCCTTGCTCTTCGGAATAGGCTCCCATATTGTTTTTAAATTTATCCAAATGAGCATGCAGCATATGTACTTTTAATGACATCCTGCAGCCCATGGCCTTAAAATTTGTAAGCATATCCTCAACCAACTTTTCGTAGTTTTCAGCTTTATTATTTCCTAAAAATCCAGAAACTACTGCATTAAAACTGTTCCAACTTGCTTTTTGAGTACGATTCAGCAACGTTGGAAATTTTTCATCGGCGAAAATCTGTCTTATTTGCGGACCAACAAAAACCCCAGCTTTAACCTTTGCTTCCGATAACTTCGGAAATTTTTTTTTTAAGTATCCAAAAGCTTCTGAAGTTTCATCCAGTTTTTTAACAAATTGTTTCATCAACTCTAACTTAATGTGCAAAGGCGGCATTAACACTTTTTCCGCTTCAACAATCGGCTCAAATTTGACGTTCTGTTTTCCGACACACAATTCTGTTCTTACAGGCCATGACCGTTGAATATAGTGTTTAGAATCCGCTCTGCTATCCCACAAGCACAAATAACACGGATACTTTGTATATCCACCCTGTAGCCCCATTAAACATCCCACCATTTTAAAATCTCCAATCAGCTCCCAGTTATACTCACGATACTTTACAGATTCAAGCAAAATTTTGACACTTTCATAATTTTCTTTAAGATGTACTGAGTGAGTAATTGGAAGAGACGGAAATTTATTTCCGTTGTGCAATAGAACTGCTTTTAAACTTTTTGTAAAGCTGTCAATGAATAAACGCCATTCGCTAGGGACACAGGGTATGCCAATTGCTTCAAACATACCTTTAATGTCATTACAAAAACAAAGTCCATCTTCCTTCGTGAAAAACGTTGCAAACATTTCATGCCTAGTCCGCTGATCCGTGATCTTAACATCATCAAGCAAATTCCACTGTTTTAACCGAGAGCCTAGAAGCTCTGCGTTATTTTTTGGCAAATTTAAATCTCTAATTAGATCGTTAAAATCTTCTGAAGTAATGAGATAGTGTTTTGGTTGTTCAGGTGTAGGCAAAAACTCCTTATCGGAATTACTTTTATAAGAACTAAAAGATGAGCTACTTTTCTGCGATAACAAAAGTAAACTTTATACCGAAAAAAGGTATTTTCTTTTCGTTTTTGTGCATAACTAACTGGAAAATAATAGTATAAACTTTAGGACAATGAACGAAAAGTTTTTTGTAGAGTCGTGTAATCTTTGCTACTGACGGGAAACATCTCCCAGCAACGCGTTTTCAGGGAAGATGAATCCCGACCGTAGGGAACATAATTAATGATTTCATATAATTACGGTTAAAACATCATATTCGAATTTCTTATTGTTTATAATAGCTATTATTATCTATTAAAAATATAAGTTATTGTCGATTTTATTGATAACGACTATTGTGTATTCAGGAGATTTTTTAAATTGTCTGTTCTTTGATTTTATGCTCGTTGAATCCTACCACCGATACAATTCCCTCATACAATTTTCTAGGTATCATTCCTCTCCGATATAGTCTTCTGAAACAAGTATCTCTTTGATCCTATATTCTATGTGTTCATCCTCTCCGACGAAACGCTTGAATACTGAAACGAAGTACAATGATAAATAAAAAACTGTTTGGGAACAAGAGAACACATACAAAATATTATCGGAGAAACATAACCTTCACACATTTCGAAAATTATATCCCTACGATATATCATTGTGCGAATATAACATTACACTACAGTGATCAAGTTAGGACTGCATAATTAATTTCTACAAGGAGAGAAATAAAACGTTACATACACTGCGTAATGACAATAATTTTTTTTATTAATGTGTCCGATGATTATTGCACCAAATGTTAAAACAAACCCCGTATGCCATCGATTTTTTCATACACTGATCACGCACTCAACATCGATCACGTAAAAAAAACTAATAAAAAAACGAGACAACCTCCCCTAGCATTCCATTTATGTTACACTACTGTATAAACTATTTGCAACGTCGATTACATTTATTAATACTCTAGTATTGTGAGAAAACAAAACAAGCGATTACATAAAGCATTTTTTCGATATACAGGGTGTCCTATTTTGATCTTACCTTAACCCTCAGGGTACGGACTGGGTTACCGTAACCCGAGCGAAATTTGAAAGAAGCGCCATACGAAGAGAAGTCGGTGATGGGGGTCCGGACCAGGGGGGGAAAAAACTTATAGGTACACACTATTAGAGGCCCAACCGGCAGAGTCAGTCTCCGCTTTGTGTCCGAGCTAGACACATATGAACATTGTACTCGGGTGTGGTACACCCAGTCCGTATCCAACGTTACAAAATCCAAAATTTTCAAAAATATAAAGTTTTAATTTTCGTCTGTTTGCCGCTGAAGAATAAAAAGGTAAGTAAGAATACGTACTCTTTACTTAATTTTGTAGATTCTAACCTCAAAATAACGCGTTGTACATGGTGTAAGCGAAGTATTGTAGTAGATCTCAATCACTTGAACGTACGTCTTATATCGAAATCTTTATACAATCTTAATCAATTCAATGCACCTCTGAAACGACTCGATTATCTTCGAGAGCTGGCGTTGCAATTAGTTAAACCTGCTTTGATTAAAAGATTGGCAAAACCTACTCTGAGGATAGGTCTGCGAAATACGATTGAAGAGTTTTTGGATTTTCGTGAGTTGCCAGAAGAAATGGACATTCGCGATGAGTTTGTCGACAATAGACTTCCAAAGCAAAAGAGATGTAACTTATGTCCAAGTTCCCTTGACCGAAAAACGTATTATAAGTGTCTTAGATGTCATAAAGCGATGTGTAAAGAGCACGTAGCGAAACTGTGCTGCGAGTGCGGCAATACTATGTAATATGATTTTTGTAACCTTTTGATAATAAATATTCGTCTTTAACAATTATTTTTGGTATTTATTTATATGATACTACTCAACAATATCTGAGAAACAATTTTTTTACGCTCAAAGTAATTATTTTTAACCTTTATCATCATAAATCAACGAAACAACGTTTTTTCGCTAACTCGAAAAAACGCGTATTTTCATTTTTCAAAAAAAATATAGTTTTTGGAATAAATCAAAAAACCGTTATGGACATTTGAAAGAACTACTTTTTACCTTTCAAACGCGAGTTACACAATGTTAATATCTTTTTTTTTCAAAAAGTTACAGCATTTTGAAAAAAAAACGTTTTTTTACAAAAAAATTTCAAAACCCGTTCACATTTTTCATTATAATTTTTTTTCAATCAGTAAAATGATTAATCTGACAATTCTATCATATTTTTGAGATAATTTCACACAAAATGAAAAAAAAATTTATTCAAATTGACAAAGTACAGCTCGATATACACCCAATCAAAGTCGCCGGGTTAGGCTAACCCATGTCCGTACTGAACGTAACTTTTTTATAGTCCGTACCCTGAGGGTTAAATTATCTCGAAAAATATTGCTCTGATCAAATTTTGTTTGAAACAAAAGTTTTAAAGTTTCGTTTGAAACGTAAAAAAAAAATTTCTTGAAGGCCGCGAATTGAAAATGGAGACGTTACGATGGCTGACATGTTTTTTTAAAGGCAACCTAACTTTTTTTATGACAAAATAATGCATTGCGTTGAAACTAATAACTTTTGTAGGAAACATTTTTTAATTCAGATTGTGGTTTTCATGTTATCTCCATTTTCGACTCTTTAGCGCTGTCCGTAAGGTACCGTAAAAACGTTTATAGCTCATCTGGAATATGACTTTACTAGAAATCTTATTTACTCCTATTTCGCTCGACACACGCACCGGCTAACGAAATTTTGTTGACATTAGCCCAAATGAGATTGTTGATATGCTCCTCATTTTAGGGAGATGTATGGGTAATTATTCGCAAACCGAAAGATTGTATCGCCGTGGATTTCCCAATCGTCATCAGCCACCCCGCAAACAATGTGTACACTCGAGCGGAGAGCGAGTGCAGTTCGGATTAAACGTTATCGCTAACGTTTAATCCAAACGTCATGGAAGATTTTGATAGTGCGCATGAGGCTCGAACCATGCCAATCCTAGCCATGGTGGCAAGTGATCCTCGTGTCAGTTTCCGAGTGATCGCAAAACGACTAGGATTTACTACATCCACGGTGCTCAGGGTATGGATGGGTGCGAAAGTCCACCGGTATCGGCTTTAATTTCATTAAGACACGCCTAATCCTGGCCCGTTGCAAAGGATGGATTTTGGTCGTTGCGCATTGCGAAAAATCGCTCAATTCAGAGATTCTTGCCGGTTCATTATTTTTTCCGATGAATCTACATTCAACAATCGACGTGAGGTAAATCAATGGAATTTCCAGTATTGGTCGGTTTGGAATCTAGATTGGGTGAGACAGATCGACCATCAGCATCGGTGGAGTTTAAATGTTTGGTGCGGCATCGTCGACGGACAAATAATAGGTCCTGACTTCATCGAGGGAACTGCAACAGCTGTCCGTTATCTCGATTTTCTGTAAAATGATTTGCTAGCAAATCCGGACCTCGACACACTTCAACAGATGTGGTTTTAACAAGACCCCAATGAGCACCCGCTCATTGGGGTCAGGTTGTTCGAAATTATTTGAACGAGGCATTTAGACGACGGTGAATTAGACGAGATGGTCCCACCCGTTGGCCTCTCAGATCACCTGATCTTACCGCTCCTGATTTTTTCTGGTGGGGCTACCTCAAGGATATGGTCTACCGCCAGGTTCCAACAACACGAGAAAATATGAAAGGGAGGATAAGAGCTGCCTGTGGAGCGATGCCAAGAGATGTTCTCTTACGAACAGTTGATAGCTTCCAAAGAAGAATTCAGGCATGTTTGAATATGAACGGTGGAATATTTAAGCATCTTCAAAAAGGGCGAGCGTAGGGAATGGCACGAACACGCGCATGCACGCACGCACGCGCACGCACGCACGTGCACTCGCGCGAGAGAGAGAGAGAGAGAGAGAGGGGAGAGGGGTTCTTTCTCGGAACTACGAAGATTGAGAGGGTACGTGCGAAATTAAATAGCACCCGCGAACCAAACTAAATAAAAAATCGATGACGAGTGTTACGTAGAAGAAAATGCTCACGATGAATCGGAAGGATACTTGAACATCGTCAGCGAAAGGTGTGCAAGCTCATCCAATATCATCGTCATACCGCAACTGGTGAGCTATACAAATGCTGAAGTATGTTATGCAGAAATTTGCGCACAAGGGAATTCGGCTGAAATGTAATAAAGCCATAAAGAAGATCAAGAGTAACAGCTCGTGTGAATTTCTCCTGGTACAAGATAGTGACCCGTGAGGCTAACTGCACGAAACAGTCGTGAGGTCATGACTATTCCGGGGAAGTCCGACTTTCTCATCGTGCGATAAGCATTTCTTTCTTCGCGATAAAAACAAACATGCCCACAATCGCGCAACGCAACCCACGCACACACAGATACATGTAGACTTTCTTACGATACCTTCTGGACCGCGCTAAATAGCCGAAAATGGAGTTCCAACATGAAAACCACAATCTGAATCGAAAAATGTTTTCTACAAAAGTTGTTAGTTTTAAGACAGTAGTCTGCTTTAGCGTCACGTCTCGAGGAGACGCAGCCATTCAACTACGGATTCCTCTTTTTAGCCTACGCCACGCGCAATAGCTCGGGATGAGGTGAAAAGAAAAAGGGGGTAGATCCGAAAAATAAGATATTTGGTAATGGCTCCCCTCCGGTGTGCGTATTCGCTCGCTTCAGACGTAGATCGCAGAGTTCGAGGGCCTTGCGGTGTCCGGTTGCGCCGAAGACCGCGGTTGTACGTACGGGTTTCACGTTCACGCGTCCACACGGACTGTTACAATTTCGCTTGTTTCGGAGTTATCGTACACGGAACACGCGACAGAGTGGAACGTCGAGACTCGGCTATGATTTAATCGCGAATTAAAGAGCTAGTAAAGTTCTTCACGTTTGGAATTAGTCAGACAACTAAATCGGACTTTGTCGGAAGAACTGGGGAGTACTGCTGTTCCCGAAATCATCGGGAGAACCGTCGATTCGAAAGGGAAGGGATTTTTACATGATCTGATTAGAGCGGGATAATTGTTGAAGGGAGGATCTTTGGGAGGTGGAAAAAACGCGACTCTGCTTTCGAGTAGCTGGTCAGCAATAATTCACACAGATCAGTTTTTAATCGTACGTAACTTGGATTTATAGAAATTGATATTGGTTATATGATGTGCGCAGTTTCTTCGTAGTTCAGACGCTGCTCTGGCTTAGGTACGGGCAGTGGGATAATTTTTCGCAGAGTGGTGATGAGCTGAGTGTGACATTTTTCAGGGTCTACGTGTGCGCGGTTAGATCACGCGGCGTATATGAGATGGAGATATTCAGTTTAGAGGCACGTGGAGAGGAAGGGTTTTAGTTACATTGGAAACGGGGGTTCAAAGAACGGAGGATCTCGTTACTGAGAAGAGTTGCGGGACGTGACATTAGAAGCTGAAAAAAGCGTTTTTCAGGATATTTTTAAAGGGAAGAAAATAATTCAATAACAAAATTTACAGACGATATTTTATTATATTTCGGCTTGAAAAACAATTTTTTCAATTAAAAATATTGAAATTTTTCGAAATTGTAGCGATTTTTCTGGGGCGCTTGGAGTCTGTACTTCTAAATAGGTGCCGGTGATGGAGGACGTGCGATGCACCTGAAACAGTCGAACCAAATTATCATTTTTTTAAATAAGTTTATTTTCTGTATGAACTAAAAAAATACCGAAGAAATGTTGGGATTACAAACTTTTTCGAAATTAGATCACTTTGATTTTTTTCGATCGGACATATATTGTTCTTGCTATCACTGGCACTGTTTTCTAAGACTTGTGAAAATGAATACTAGAGGAAAAAATACAAGTTTTTGGATACTTACACTAATTAGATGTTAATCACCTATCCCCAGGCCATACAATAATCCCTCCCCTTCTTCAAAAAACTCGTTTTGGCGGAGGCTTTCCGATCTCCGAGCTGTACGAGCCTTCTTGCAGGATAATGATGCACGCCGGTTCTCCCGCCTTATGCGCTCAACTCTCGAGTTGAACGATTTGTTCGAATTTTGAGTGTGTCCGCCTAAGCACGGTCAGTAAATCGTCTTTAGAAAATTCTTCGTAAATTGGACGAATGTGCTTCTTAACATTGTCATTAACCCTCATCGGCCACACGGGGTGACTAGTTACCCCAGGCTTAAGGAAAGTGGAATTAAAGGTTTTAAAACTTTCAAATTAATACAACAAACAGCATCTGCCGGTGACAAACAAGTGTAAGTTGAGACTTCACTACATAATAAGTCAAAGAAATGCATGGTAGCGTTTCGAGCGTTCGTTTTATCGGCCTGGGGTAATTATTTACCCAAGTGTGGCCGTAACCGCATTTCAGTAGAAATATTTTTTAAATTTTCATCGGCGTATTGTAGTGTCAATCGACGAAATAAAGGTTATTTTTTTATTTTTTTAGTTAACATTATTTTTTCATGTTAGTTTTTATAAAATCTAGTATATTTATGAAAAATATTAATTGAAATGCTCGTATTCCGTGGAAACTCAAAGTCGGCGGTACTCGGGAATCTACTACTGCCATCATAGTGCTGAAGAGACTAATTGCTCGTGGTACCTTCCCTATGCTATGACGAAGATTAGAGGAACCATGTCTGCTGAAAGATCTGCAAATAGTTATCAAGGGCATCCTTGGAACTGATAACGATCCAAACATACATCACCTAGAAAAAGTAACATTTGACCAGGCACGAAGATGCGTATGATGTGACCGAAAAAAAGATAAGAAGTCGCGTATTGGATGTTCGGCTCGTAATAGACCGTTTTGCGAGGAACACCGGTTCCCTTTATGTAAAGAGTGTGCTGATCATCAAATATCACGCTGTTTCGGCGAAATATTCTTTCTTCAAATTCTAAAATTTACGCCTATGGTCGAGTCGCGTGTTTCTTACGACAATGCGTAACGACTTTAGAATATTCCAAAATTAAGACACTATTGTACACGCGCTCTCGATACTCCTTCCTCTCTTCAGTGTCTCGTCATCCGTTATTTGGAACGGTTGTCGATTATCGGAGTCTTCGGACATATCTTTTCTCTACATTTTATCATCATCATTCTTTTCTCCGCAATCGGGTTTGCTTTTACGCGCATTGCGTGAGCAATTAAACAAGCTACGCGTCTAAAACACGGACAATAAATCGCATTTATTAAACTAAATAAAACTACAGTTTGCAAGCCTAAATTTATTGAACAACCTTTTCCCACAAAATCACTTTTCACTGGGATCCTTGGAGTTTATCAAGGTTTCTCATCAAACATTTTCTGGTCCTTCGAGCCGGATCCAGTGATTAGCGATTAAATGGTGAAATAATCAAATCTGTAGTTTTCGTTAATAACGCGAAAGTGCGGAATTTTGCGCTGCCATATCGGTTCGGATTTGCAAATCGCAAAGTATCGCGCAAAATTCCTCGAAATTCTCTCGACAAGCCTCGTCAATACGTGCTAGTATATCGGTGTGAGTGAGTGACCAAGGTCTTCATTCAAACCATAAACACGATGCCGGACAATATCGACGTGATTCTTGCGAATCAAGACACGCTATACGGACTTATTCAACGAGCGCTTACAAATCTCGAGAAACTCGAGAGTCGAAAGCGTACATCCTTTCATGGGTTAACACGGGTCGAGGCTCTCGAAAATAATTGGAAAAAATTCCAAACGGGACATGATCGTCTTTGCACGTTGTCGCGCAACGAAAGGGACAAGGAACCTTACTTCATCGATAATCTATATCAACAAGCGCAAGAAGCGTATTGTGATAACAAGGCAGAGATGTTAGCCTTGATCGAAACTTGGACACCACAAGCAGCAAACACATCTACTGCGAACGAGTCCGTTCGACACGCGCCACAATCTCGGCAATTACCGCGCATCAATTTGCCAAAATTCTCCGGATCATCGAACGAATGGTCAGAATTTTCTGATTTATTTTCAACCATGATTGGCTTCAACGAAGAACTTTCGGCGGTAGAAAAACTGCAATATCTCAAAATGAGTCTCACAGGAGAAGCCGCGCTTTTACTCAAAAACATTACTGTGACTGAGAATAATTTCGCGAGAGCGTGGCAAACACTCGTTGCGCGCTATCAAAATAAACGCGTATTGATAGATTCCCATCTCGCGTCGTTGTTTTCAGCGCGTCGTGTTACAAACGAGTCAGCTGTTGATCTCAAAACGCTCCTGAACGAAACCAACGATTCTCTCGAAGCGCTTAAGACTCTCGGAAGTCCTGTCAAATCATGGGACCATATGATCGTTTATCTCACAGTGCGCAAACTTGACTCAGAATCATTAAAAGCGTGGGAACTCACAATCGGTGCAGAGACAGAACCGCCATCGTTTGAAAAACTCGAGCAGTTTCTTCTCAGCCGCGTGCGCGCGCTCGAAGCGGTCGAGCGCCACACGCAGGGACAAAAATTAAAACAAACTACGACCACCTCGAAAGCGAAAGTTCATCAAGCAAATATCGGTGATTCAAGTGCACGTGCTCCAGGAGGAAAACAAACGCTGATCTGTGCCATCTGTCAAGCCGCGCATTATATCGCTGCTTGCTCAGAATATCGAAATAAATCAACCGAAAAGCGCCGCGAAATTCTTCAACAAAAGGGACTTTGCTACAATTGCTTGGGTCCACATCATTTTCGCAATTGCAAATCTGCAAAACGGTGTCAAGTGTGCGCTGGACCGCATCATACGACGATTCATCAACAAACATCGAGCAGCAAAGGAAACGTCGGCACAAGCGCGCCGTCAACATCGAATCAACAATCAGTGAGTGCAACAAAAGGCAGTGAGGAAATTGTGCGCGACGCGTCCGTATCGAGCAACATTGCGCTTTCGCGGCCGTTCAAGAGAACAGCTGTTCTCCTCGCTACCGCGCTCGTTCGCGTAACGTCTGAACACGGATTCGAATATGAAGCTCGTGCGCTTCTCGATCAAGGCTCGGAGGTGTCCTTCGTATCCGAGCAGTTCGCAAACAAATTGAAACATCCGCGTCAACGCATCTTTCTCCCGATTCACGGTATCGGTGGAAAACAAACAAGTGTTTGTCGTGGATTAATTACGGTAAATCTCAAGTCTCGCGTAAACCCCGCGTTCTCGCTCTCCGTAAACACGTTCGTTCTCGGAAAATTAACCTCTTACGTCCCCCCGGTTCGTATGATCACGACGGCATGGCCTCATATCGAAGGCCTTGAGCTCGCGGATCCTCAATTTTCAAATTCGAGACAAATCGATTTGGTACTCGGCGCGGAGGTTTACAGCGCCATCCTCGAAAACGGACTAATCAAAGGGGACTCGGAAAGTCCAATCGTACAAAAAACGGCCCTCGGATGGGTTCTCTCTGGGTCCATTTCGTCAACGCTCGAAAAGACCTCTCAACGGTGTGTTCAAGGACTACAATGCTCCGTCGATCACGATCTTAAGGAATTGCTTCAACGATTCTGGCTTCAGGAAGAAGCAGAGTCGCGTCGAAAGGTTACGCTCTCCAAAGATGACGCGCAATGCGAACAAAGCTTTGTCGAAACGCATTCGCGCTTGTCTGACGGTCGCTACGTCGTGCGGCTTCCGCTTAGGCGTAATCCAGACGATCTCGGAAACTCGCGAAAACCCGCGTTATTTGCGCTCTTGCGACAAGAGCGCCGATTCGCGAACGATTCGCGGCTTCAAAAAGCATACTCGGACTTTTTATCGGAATACGAATCGCTCGATCACATGACTCGAGTCGCAGAAACGGAACCGGAACCGCGTCGCGTGTTTTATCTGCCGCATCATGCGGTCATCCGTGAAAGCAGTTCAACAACAAAAGTGCGCGTTGTATTCAACGGCTCTCATCGAACCGACAAGGGTATATCAATCAACGACTTGCAGTATGCAGGCCCGAAATTACAATTGGATGTATCCGACGTTATTTCGCGCTGGCGCCTGTACGCGGTCGTGTTCGCTTCGGACATTCAAAAAATGTATCGGCAAATTCGCGTCCATCCCGATGATTGGGATTTTCAGCGCATTCTGTGGAGAACGGCTCCAAGCGAGCCCCCCTCTTCATTTCAGTTATGCACCGTCACCTACGGTCTAACGAGCGCTCCATATCTCGCACTTCGCGTGCTTCGGCAACTCGCGAGTGATGAGCGCTCTCGGTATCCTCTCGCGTTAGAAATAATCGAACGCGAAATTTACGTGGACGATGTGCTCTCCGGTGCCGATGACAGATCAAGCGCCGTAGAAAAAATCGAACAAATTCGGGAATGCCTCAAGGCGGGCGGATTCGCAACACAAAAATGGGTCTCGAACGATGAGGATATCTTGGCGAATCTCCCGTCAGCGGAAAAGGACACTGGGCGAACCGTCTCTTTCGAAGATGACTCGCCTCTCCGTACTCTCGGCATACTTTGGCAACCGCGCGCAGACTCGTTTCGGTTCTCAGCGCCACAGTTTCCAGCGCAATCGCGAATTACAAAACGCGATGTTCTCGGTCGTGTCGCGCAGTTATTCGATCCTCTCGGATGGATCGCGCCGATAGTAATTCGCGGAAAAATCTTTATTCAAGAACTTTGGAAAGCCGGGCTCGACTGGGACGATCCAGTCTCGGAAACTCTCGCGCATCAATGGCTCAACTTCGAAAAATCACTCGATGACCTCGAGCGCATTTCAGTGCCTCGATGGTTCGGCCCACGTGGCTGCGACTCGATCGTGGAGTTGCATGGGTTTTCCGATGCGTCACAAGTTGCACTAGGTGCGGTCGTGTACCTTCGTATAGTAACAAACCTCGAGGATATTCGCGTAACGCTCATTGCAGCCAAAACGAAAGTTGCGCCGCTGAAAAAAGTAACAATCCCGAGACTTGAACTATCGGCCGCGTTGCTCCTCTCTCGAAAAATCGTGCGCGTGAGAGAAGCGCTCAATTTTTCTGACATTCGTGCATATTTATGGACAGACTCTACTGTGACTCTCGCGTATCTCCACGGAGATGCCCATCGATGGGCGGAGTTTGTGCAAAACCGAGTGACAGAGATCAACGAACTCAAAAATTCGCGCTGGCATCATGTGCCCGGCAAGGAAAATCCTGCAGATTTGGCCTCACGCGGAGTGTCTCCCCTCCAACTCGCTAACGATACGCTGTGGTGGAAGGGGCCAACCCGGCTATCAATGCACTCGACAGCTTGGCCATCGACAAATCCAACGGTTGATTCGGAAACAGTCCTCGAAATTCGCAAAAAAAATACAAATCTAGCTACGGAAGCATCTGCGAAGATATGGACTCTCGTGGATCAAACGTCCAATCTCACCTCACTCCTACGGATCACGGCGTGGTGTATTCGTGCTTCGCTCAAATTTCGACGAGCACGAGAAGTCGAGGCGCTAAGCGCGCATCTCACACCATCAGAGCTGGACAAAGCTCGCCTTTTCTGGGTAAAAGAAACGCAACGGGCGTATTTCGACAACGAATTACGCACTCTTCAAAACAACGCGCAGATCGCGCGATCGAGCCCCCTCATTCGAATTACTCCGTTTGTCGACGACGCTGGCATTATCCGCGTTGGTGGGCGGCTGCGAAACTCTTTCTACATGCACGACGAAAAACATCCTATAATTCTCCCAAAGGACTCGGCGTTAACCACTCTTGTCATCGATCAAGCGCATCGATCGACACTCCACGGTGGGACGCAGTTAACGCTCTCAACGATTCGTCGGCGGTATTGGATTGTCGGAGGTCGTGTACCTGTCCGATCGTTCATTCATCGGTGCATCGTGTGCGTTCGACAACGCGCAAATCTTGGACAGCAGCAAATGGGGCAGCTTCCAAAATCTCGGTTCGCGAACGCGCGCCCATTTTTCTCCACTGGAGTGGACCTGGCTGGACCGATAACTCTTCGTACGTTTCGCGGTCGAGGCGCGAAAACCTACAAAGGTTATATCGTTGTATTCGTGTGCTTTTCGTCGTCGGCCGTGCATCTCGAACTAGTTTCAGATTACACGTCGGAAGCATTTCTCGCCGCGCTTAAGCGCTTCATCAGCCGACGCGGAATGTGCGCAACAATCACAAGTGACTGCGGTACAAATTTAATCGGGGCCGCATCGGAATTACAAAAACTCTTTCGCGCGTCGTCGAAAGAATTCGCGCATATCGCGACTGTCCTCGCAAACGACGGCATACAATGGAAATTTAATCCTCCGTCCGCGCCTCATTTCGGTGGAAAATGGGAGGCCGCGGTAAAATCGGTAAAGTTTCATTTAAAGCGCGTCATCGGAGATACGGGACTCACATTCGAGGAATATTCGACATTTCTCACTCAAGTCGAAGCAGTGCTAAATTCGCGACCGCTCTGCGCATTGTCTGACGATCCGTCGGATATATCGGCTTTAACTCCGGGACATTTTTTGATCGGTTGTGCGTTAAAAACTATCCCCGAACCATCGCTCACGGATTTACCTGCCTCGCGTCTATCGCGCTGGCAACTCTTGCGCCAAATGCTGGAGCATTTTTGGGCGCGTTGGAGAATTGAATATCTCCAACAACTACAAACGACGGCTAAATGGCAATCAAAAAAGGACAACATCGAAATTGGGACTTTGGTGCTTGTTAAAGACGAACGCTATCCCCCCTCCAAGTGGGCGCTCGGTCGCGTCATTGAAACTCATCCTGGTGGGGACGGACTTGTGCGCGTTGTGACTGTGCGAACACAAGCTTCGATATTAAAGCGCCCAATTGTAAAACTCTGTGTACTTCCTACCGCATCCGCATCTTAATTCATTTCTTTCAGCGCAGTAAATTTTGATTATTTTTTTTTTAATTCTCTTGATAAACTTTGTAAGTCTATCAAGGCGGGCGGTATGTTTCGGCGAAATATTCTTTCTTCAAATTCTAAAATTTACGCCTATGGTCGAGTCGCGTGTTTCTTACGACAATGCGTAACGACTTTAGAATATTCCAAAATTAAGACACTATTGTACACGCGCTCTCGATACTCCTTCCTCTCTTCAGTGTCTCGTCATCCGTTATTTGGAACGGTTGTCGATTATCGGAGTCTTCGGACATATCTTTTCTCTACATTTTATCATCATCATTCTTTTCTCCGCAATCGGGTTTGCTTTTACGCGCATTGCGTGAGCAATTAAACAAGCTACGCGTCTAAAACACGGACAATAAATCGCATTTATTAAACTAAATAAAACTACAGTTTGCAAGCCTAAATTTATTGAACAACCTTTTCCCACAAAATCACTTTTCACTGGGATCCTTGGAGTTTATCAAGGTTTCTCATCAAACACACGCATATGTATTATTTTTCTTTATTTATCATAAAGATAATATATTTTCACGTTCCTAAGTATAAGTATGGATTTAAAATCAAATAAAATGCAAAAGAAGCCAATTCGATGATTTATAATTCAACATTTTTCCTTCCAGTAATTTTACAAAATAAATACACTTTTTTTAAATAATTGATGGATACTGTTCTTTTGTTGTGGCAGTGGTATATATTGTGTAGACCATCCTGCAGTTTTAGTAATTAATATTGCAAAATGGCGGAGTAGTGATTTTTTTTGCAAAAAAAAAGTAATTATTCTGAAGTTTCAACGTATATGACCAGTTCTTTGAACGCCATCTATAAATTAACCAAGATGAACCATTAGAAATATTGGAGAACTCGTCAACAAACATGACACAATTAGTTAAAAGTTTCAAAACATGTACGCATCTTGTCCAACCGGATTTTTCAGTGCGGGGTAATGGGTTACCCCATGTGGCCGTTATGTGGCTTTGGTGAGGTGTGGCCGGTAAGGTTTAATTAATCTTGCCGGATGTTTGAAAGATGCCAGATTATTCGCCGCTTGAGCCTCGCGCCATTCGCAGCAACTCTCTGCCCGTTCTGGGCAATGTTCGTGCCAAGGATCGTCATCGGTGGAACAGAAACGGTCTAATGTTGCCATAATAGCTTTCTTCATACCGTCTACTGAATTTACATTTCGACCAATGACCAAACCGTAGTAAATCGTCGATTTCTTAAAGACACTCTCCCTTCTTTCCCCCAAGTTTCTCGGCTTTCCCTTATTCCGTAAACGAGTACCCATACGCTTTTGCACATCTTCAGTACACTCATTTTTTATCACTGTGTACTCGTTCCCGTAAGGGTTGCTATTTAAGATTCCAGTAAAAGTTTTAGAGTCGCCATCGCCGATATAATTACTGTACATAACTCCGAATTTCTCGACGGACCTCGAAAACACCTCTGTTATGAAATCTACCTCGATTTTCCCTGCCGAAGCTACATGATTTGAGGAGCATGAGTCTTTATGATTCTAATACTACCCCTCAAATGCATCTTCGTCCGAACTATTTTTATTTGTGACACACGAATGACAATAACCACTTTTTACGATGAGATCGATTGCTTTGCCACTGAAGTATCCGATGAGCGTTGCTACACCGTACAAAGAAGTATAACCGCGCTTTTTCTACGATCCATCGCCCGAAACCTTCAAATGATTCGCAGGTATTCCACGTTCAACTTTTTTTTCTTTCTTTTCCTCGACGGCTTTTTTTGCAGGTACTCTAGAACAGTGTTTTCGACGCTGCGTACAAATGCTTAACAATTTGTTAAGTAGATTTTGTAAAACCTGTAGACATATCCATAAGGCCGTAGAATACTATTATCCCCGTCTGGCGATTTCGTAGCCGGTATTTATAAATGGTCCTGACTGGATTTCGCGTCGACCGCACACACACTGGACAATTTAAAATCCTCGTTCGCGAAGACCGCTTTTTACGGACGTTAATTTTTATTTGCATGATCTGCAAATTGCCGTTCCTGAAAGGGCGATAAAAAACACCGATATGAATTCAATAATGCGGTAGCAGTGCGATAAATGATGTAACGTGGTACGTTACAATTCTCCCCCAGCCTAGCTCGAGTCCCGCCGCTCGCTACCGAGAACGACAATTATCAATAAAATATAATTAAGTAAAAGAATAACGAATTTAGTATTAAGAACAATGAACTAGCGATAAGAGACCCTTCCGCGAAGTCTAATCCCCCCCAGCGATGAAGAGAGAAGAAAGAAGACCGAAGACACTCGGAGCGAACACCGAAAAGAGAAGACCCCCACGGAGACGCACACGAGAAGCCCGCAACAGCCCGGAAAGTCTCGGTACACGTGCACCCATTCCGCGTGTACCGAGCAAAGCCATAGGAGACCCCCTCTTCCCGCCCACCACCTCGCGCTGCAGCCAAACCGGCCGTCCTCACCGTACTCCCCCCGGTCAGCACCCCCGTCTCGTGCACCAGGGGAATTGTAACAACGCGCGGGGAGACGCAAGAGGAGCGGCAGAGCGCGAGGGAAATTAGCCGGGAGGTCCAGCCAATAAATAGGCTAATCGTCGTCACCCGAGGACCTCCCGCCAATCGCCGACCCGGAAGCAGCCCCTCGAGGACAGCCCCGACGAGCCGTAAAGGAGCAGCGAGGAAGCCGCTCTTCACTTGAGCTGCGGCGCTTAACACAGGCGATTGCGTGTAAATCTCCCGAGCGGATTACACAGCTCTACAAAAAAAAAAAAATTTTTTGTTGCCCTGGGTATCATCGCAAATTTTCACGTTTCCAAGTGCCCAGTTTACGAATATATTCATGAAAGTTTTCAATGTGCTCGTATTTTCATGATTTTTACATACCTTGTATTTTGAACAACTATCGGTTTCTTAAGAATAAAATTTAATTTTCCAGGCATAATTAGGCTTCTGCGCTACTTTTTCGCGCATACAAACATCACGTGATCCCCACTTTTAGACCCCTTGCTCCACAGAACAGCTGAGATTTCAGTTATTTGACAATATTAAAGTACATACCCGTGAATCTGGATAAGTTGTCATAGATTAATATTTTATTTCAATTACTAAATGTCCACTCTAGTATAATTGTCTTGTCTCCTAAAATATGAGTTCGTCACGAAGAAAGTGTAAATATTCTAGTGATTCATTTTGTTATATTTGCGGTGTTTATATATAAAAAAAAACAAAAGAGAAATATCACGGACTTTGTTAAAGAGACTTATGTTGAATATTTCGGTTTCAAAATTGACAAATTAGGTAAACCATGGGTTCCTAATAAAGTTTGTAAGTCCTGTGTTGAGTCTCTACGGTTATGGAAAAAAGGAGAACGTTCTGGATTAGTTTTTGGTATTCCTATGATTTGGATGGAGCCTGCGAATCATTTAGATGATTGTTACTTTTGCGTAGTAGATGCTAAGGGTTTTAATCGAAATCAAACCTGGAGATATTCAGACTTACAGTCTACGAAATGTCCGGTTCTTCGCAGCGAAAGTCTCCCTCGGCCTATTTACGCCTCAAAAGTAATTCGCATGCCCTCAGAAACAATGATGTTGCCAAATTCTCAGAAATCGGGACCGTCTAGCAGTGGAAGTGAATGGGAGGGTGAAACATCTACGCCAAAATTATTTTCTCAAAATGATCTCAGTGATTTAATACGTGATCTCAATTTATCAAAACAAGGATCAGCCTCAAGATTGAAAGAAATACATTTATTGGCACCAACAGTAACAATTACAACATACAGAACGCGAGAAAAAGAGTTATTAGAATTTTTTAGTGAAAGTGAAGGGTTGGTCTATTGTAATGATATTGCGAAGCTGCTTCTAGACATGGGTTTAAAAGAATACAAATTTACTGAATGGCGCCTTTTTATTGACAGTTGCAAAAGAAGTTTAAATTGCGTCTTATTGCATAATGGAAATAAATTTGCATCAATTCCAATTGCCCATTCAACGAAACTCAAAGAAGAATATGAAAATGTAAAATTAGTTTTAGAGAAAATTAAATATTCGGAGCATCAATGGTCGATCTGTGTGGATTTAAAAATGGTTAATTTTTTACTTGGCCAACAAAGTGGATACACAAAATACCCTTGCTTTATTTGTATGTGAGACAGTAGAGCAAAGCAACTTCATTGGGAACAAGATGTTTGGCCTGTGAGAAGTTCTTTAACTATCGGTAAAGCCAATGTAATAAGGGAACCGCTGGTGAACAGAGACGAAATCATACTTCCACCATTACATATTAAGTTAGGTATGATAAAGCAATTTGTAAAAGCATTTAACAAGGATGGAGATTGTTTTAATTACATTTGCAGAAAATTTCCAAAGCTTAGTATGGAAAAATTGAAAGGTGGAATATTTGAAGGTCCTCAAATAAGGCATTTGATGAAAGACTCAGATTTTATCAAAGTTATGACTGTTCCGGAAAGTAAAGGTTGGAAAAGTTTTGTGGTGGTTGTCGAAAATTTCCTAGGTAGTCATAAAGCAGCAAATTATGAAGAAATAGTGCAAAATATGATGACAAACTTTCAGATTTTAGGAGCAAATATGCGTATTGAATTACACTATCTCCGCAATCATTTAGATAAATTTCCGGATAATTTAGGAAATTATAGTGAGGAACAGGGAGAGCGGTTTCACCAAGATCTAAAAGTGATGGAGGAAAGATATTAGGGTCGATGGGATTGTCACATGATGGCAGACTACTGCTGGCCTTTGAAAAGAGATTGCCCCCTAAAAAATTATAAAAGAAAAGCTAATAAAAGGTGTTTTATGGAAATATAAAATATATTTTCGACTTTTTCTCTTCACTTACTTCGATGTATCCTAATTTATCAAAATATTACTGACATTATAAATGTATCTGTTATTTTATTTCTCGTTTTTGATTTTTGTAATGTAAAATGAAAATAAAGATTTAAAAAAAAATCAGAGCAAATTGAACAAAATCATTGTAGTTTCATGAATTGTGTGCATAAATGGATCCAAAATCATTTTCATATCTAGGGCAACAAAACCACTGTGCACCAGTGTTATTTGTGTGTGGCCTACGGGTGATTAGATCAGCGACTATTATTTGTAAGTAAGTAAGTAAGTAAGACATGCATCCATTCTTCACCTCCCCCCGTATTCCTACCCGAAGCTTAACCCGCTGCATCTCCCCCACGCCCCCCCCCCCGGCCCCGTCACTAGTTGTTAGAAATAGAATACCCGAACGTAGCGTAAGAATTGTTATAATATTTTGGTCGCCACGAGAGCGACAAGGATAGCCGCGATTAACAGCGAGCGAGCGCCGGTATTCCGTCGTGTTGGTACAGCACCCCTCCTCCTGCGCCCCGCTCTTCCCTTCGCCTCGAAGCCCGAACGCGTCCCCCTTGCTTCTCCCCTCCCCGCCCCGCGAGTCATTTGGAGACCAAAGCCCGACAAGAATATTCAGGAATATTCTCGGATATTGTGCCGAGGCAATAACGTAAGAAGCCCTGGACGGTGTATGCCACGGCCTAAAGAAGTCTCATCGATATCCCTCTCCCTTGTTCCCCCCGCGACCCGTGCCCATCGGCCCGAGCTGCCGCAAGTGCTGATAAACACTTTCGGCAGTCTACACAGCCGGCTTCGTACCTCCCGCTCCACCTCCCTTCCCCCTCGTCACGGTGCTACGCCGTATGAGTAGCTGGCGCCCATTCCGCATTAATCTTTAGTTATTTCATTTTATATTCTTTTCTTTTCGTCGCGGTTTCCGTACTATGTAAATTTTATATTAAACGGAATCATTTATTTATTAAACGGAATCATTTACTTTCCTGCTTTTCTATTATTATCTTTTTTTTGTTGCCTGCCCTCCCTCCCGCGCCCCGACTCACCGTAGGTGAGAGACTCCGATAGCAAAATACACGTTACAATGAATAACAATATCATCGCTGCTTGTCGTGCTCAATTTTTGCTCACTTGCGACTCGTGTGTAAGTCTCCGTCGTTCGATGATACACTAGTAAAAAGAATACCGTGAAATTTTCGCTTTCGCGGTTCCGCAGCACGCTGTCTTGTACATCGAGCACCTTTCGGATAGCGTGACATTTCGATATGCGCTCGGCAAAATAAAAAATGAAACTGAAAACTGAGGCTACAAATAGCAGTGTAGAACCCGATGTCGAGAGCTATAGTTTACCGTTATATTGTATACCGTTATTCCAACGACTACCAACACAGCCGTTCTAGACATTCCGGACAATATCCTTTCAAAGGACGCTTCGATCTTTTTAAGTACATACGAGTATGATCGAACAATAGAATACATGAAGGGGCGAAGCGCGCGCGGTCGCGTCTGCCTGAGCATTCATACCTGCTCGACGCTCGGCCACTAAAACTGTTCTAGCTTCGAAAATATTTCCAATTGGCCTCTAAAATTTGGAATACATATAATTGGATGGGTTTGGAATAGATTTGAGGGGAAAAAAATCAATTTTCCGGAGCCCGTAAAGCAGACTACTGCCTTAACGCAATGCATCGTTTTGTCATAAAAAATAGGTTTCCTTAAAAAAAAACATGTCAGCCATCGTAACGTCGCCATTTTCAATTTTCGACCTCCAAAACATTTTTTTTTGAACGTTCCTCTTCGAACTCTAAAACTTTTGTTTCAAACGAAATTTGATCAGAGCCATATTTCACGAGATAATTCAGGTGTAACATTAAAATGGGAACCCTGTATATTTATTAATTCAGAATAATAAAAACGATTAATTTAAACTATAGCGTACTATACATCGGGCCTTCGAGGTTATAGTTCACCGAAATCAGCCGGCAAACGAAAAACGTGGAGTTCCGAAAATATATCGTAGAAAATGATGCCCAATTGCCGATAGATTCAAGTGACTAATTAATGGCACTTACCAATATTGTACAAATTTCTATTTTTCGTTGAAAACATTGATGACGGTGCATCATAGAATAGCTGTATTAAATTTCGGCAAGTAATTTATAGCCATTTGCTAGAACATTGTGAATGACGAAGTCACTTAACGCGGTGTAACGATTAACTCCCATCTTTTCGCCCTGGCGGGCAGTCGGAAGTTAAAAACTCTTGTCTTTCTTTATTTTTGAGGATCACAGCGAATTGCGGGCAAATTTTCAGTAGATAGGTGGACAGAGGATAGAAAAATTCTGAATTTCTGCAAAATTACTGTAAACTACTGTATTTTACAGTGAATTATTTTTCTTAGAAGTCTTGTAATAAAAAATTCCAGTTAGGGATTTTCTTAGTAAATTTATTATTAAGTTACCTACCGATATAGAGTTTATCATTTACAAATTTGCCCTGATTGCGCCCTTATAAAAGCAAATAATATTGTGCGATTTATTATTATTCTCTACCGTGATAACTTGTAAAGACTGCCGTAAAATGTCCGCATTCTTTCCCGCATCAGTGGCAACTACGAATAGTGAAATAACTATGATGATACGTTTCAATGTGCGTTTATTCGCTATTGAAAAAATTTGTCGCGCGTGACATATGTAATGTGACGAATTTTTCCGAAACCGGACGGGAGCCCAAAAAAATTAAAACCGAAAAGAAAATTCGAAACCGAACGTCACCTTCGGCCGTCGCCTCCGCAGGCGCATCGGCGTCCCGGTGGGTGCCAGTTAATTTTTATTTCGCCGGTATTAACAATCGGGCTAAACTGGAGGCCGAATGAGCGATTCGACCTCCGCAAGGACACACAACAACATAGACAAGGAGGTTATCGGGATCCACGAGCGAGGGCTCGTGCACGACAACGCCGGATGCATCCGCGGGACAGCGGGGCCGGAAATGCACGGCTGCTCAGGGTGCGGGTTGCGGTAGAGGGGTCGCGGTCTTTTGCCAATGGGATAACCGCGGAATTCTAAATCTACACATCCAACGGTAGTTGCCGGGAGCAAAATTTTAGGTCGACCCAGCAGTCGCGGGGTCGTACACAAGTGCATCGAGAGCTAAGCCAGAACGGGACGGTAGGGGCCAACAGAATGTCGTACAAAAGACTTACCGAGACTGCGTCGTAATCCGATAAGGCCTGGGAACCGTCATCACACGATACACCGAAAACTTCTCACCGTCACTATTGCACAAGGAACATTATTTCTAATGCGTCACCCATGAACAGGATTGCGAAGAATTTCCAGCGAAATTCTCTCGCGGCACGGCACACGCAAACACACGTCGACGATAGCCGAGTGCGAGCGAGAACGTAACTGTTGAGGTTGGCTATCCTGCTCGACTGTAAGCGCCTGAGCGCGCGCATGTACCTCGGTCTCCTTCTGAGACGAGGCAGTCGCTCTCGAAATCTCGAGCAAGAGTCACGTACTATATAAAAGTTTAATAAAAGAGTTACTAAGCGTGTATTATATACTTTTATTTACTTTTACCCGCTTCCTGCTTTCTCTACTCGTATAGCCTCGACAATTCTACTCGACAATAGGCTCAACAGGTTATGGGCCCAGAACCCTTAACTGCGTAAATTGTCGTGGAGAGAGAAACGGGAAGTATAGCGCGAGAACGGAAAAACGTGCGGCGGGAAGAGTGAAGCGGCCATCTTGGCAAAAAGGCCGGTAGTCGCGTGCGCGAGTGTGTTGCCGTGTGATCTCGAGTCTACAAAGATACGCGAAAGAAAATGTCGGAAATGTTGTCGGGGAAACAGATGAGGAGGTTCGACGGAACGAACTTCCAAGGCTGGAAATTCCAGATTACGTCCATACTAATGGCAAACGAAATCTTCGACGTGGTAGATGGATCGAGAACAAAGCCGGCTGATGCAACCGGGCCGAATGAGCAACTAACAAAGACCCGGGTACGCGATAATGCCAAAGCAACGGCAATTATATCAGCGGCCATGGAATATTCTCAGCTCGAGAGTATATACGTTTGCAGATCAGCAAAAGAGATCTGGGACAAACTAACGACGAATCATGAACAGAAATCTGAGTCAAGCAAGCTAATGCTCACACAGAGATTTCATGAGTATCGAATGGCGCCAACGGATACTGTAATACAGCATGTATCAAAAGTACAAAACATGGCAGGCCAACTCGTCGACCTCGGAGAGAACGTGTCGGAACTGACCATCATGGCGAAAATCCTGACGAGTTTGACGACAAAGTTCAGCAATCTCCTGACAGCCTGGGACAGCGTGGAACCGGCAAGACAAACCGTTCAAAATCTGCAAGAGAGACTACTACGAGAAGAAAGTCGGCTCGGTGCAGATGAAGGTTCGGCCAGTGCGCTAGCAGTGTCTAAAAAGAGTGATTCGAAACCTAAGAAAAAGAAAAATAAGAAACATATCGAGTGCTATAGGTGCCAAGAAAAAGGCCATTACTCGAGTGAGTGTCCGCAAAAGAAAAGTGATGGCGGGAAAAAGAACACGAATAATGACTGTGCGTTCGTTGCGGCGGTGTGCGAGAAAGAGAATAAGTCGTGCGAAAAAGACAGTCGGTACGAGAAACCGACGGCCGAATAAGTGCGTCAGTTACTGTGCACCGATACTCGTGATGTCTGGTTTACCGACAGTGGCGCTTCGGCGCACATGACGTCGCGTCGGGACTGGTTCGTCGAGCTCCGTGCAACAAGTGGTGACACGGTGTCACTCGGAGACAACGGAGAGTGCGATATTACCGGTATCGGGAAAATTCGTGTACAAAGGCTCGTAAACGGGGAGTGGACAAATTCGGTCATCGAGGACGTGTTGTTGGTGCCAAGAGTGACGAAAAATCTGTTTTCTGTCGGGATGTGCGCGACAAAAGGCTTCAGTGTTCAGTTCGAAAAAAAAACGGTAGAAATCTCTCGGAAAGGTGTGATCGAGGCAACAGGCGTGAGACAGTCGAACAAACTGTATCGAATGTTCTTCCGTGTGATGAGCCCGCGAAATGAAGCCAATGTAACGGCGCTGAATTTCAAGGTGTGGCACGAGCGCCTTGGTCACATCCACAAGCGCTCATTGGGTGACCTCGTGAAGGAAAATCTAGTGGACGGTGTCAGTATAAAAGACACGTCAGAGTTTTTCTGTGAGGCTTGCCACTTTGGGAAAATGCACAAGCTGCCATTCGCAAAGAAAGTTAACGATGCGACCAGAAAGCCCGGGGAGTTCGTGCACAGTGACGTGTGTGGACCAATGTCGGTTCAGTCACCCTCCGGAGCGCGATTTTTCGTGACTTTCAAAGACGACGCCACCGGTTTTCGAGCGGTCTACTTCATGAGGCACAAGTCAGACGTGCTGGACCGCTTTCGCGAATACGAGCGTGTTGTTGCGAACAAGTTCGGTCGTGCAATGACGACGTTACGCGCGGACAATGGTCGTGAATACTGCAACGAGAACATGCGGCAGTACTTGGCATCGAGAGGCATAACGATGGAGAACACTGCTCCGTACACGCCCGAACAAAACGGGGCTGCAGAGAGAGACAATCGTACGATCGTCGAGTGTGCGAGAACCATGCTTCAAGCGAAGAAACTTCCGACAACGTTGTGGGCGGAAGCTGTGAATACAGCGGTCTACACCCTGAATCGAGCGGGACACTCGAGAACGGGCGGAAGAAAAACACCGTACGAACTTTGGACCGGAAAACGACCGAATCTCAGCCACATGCGGATCTTTGGGTCACAAGCGTTTCAAAACATTCCGAAGCAGCTGACGAAAAAGTTCGATGCTCGAGCAAAGAAATTGGTCCTCGTGGGATATGAGGGAGAGTCATCAAATTACAGGTTGTATAATCCCGAGACAAAATGTGTATCGATTTCCAGAGACGTATCGTTCAACGAACAAGCTGGTGGGCCAGACCTACAGGAATCGCTTGACGTTGAACAGCTGATACCAGTGACTGGAAATCATGTGGAAAACGAACCTGCGGTCGGTAATGTCGAAAACGAAGTGGCAGTCGGTAATGGGGCAGTACAAGTCGACAATGTACCCGTCGATAGGCAGGACAACCCGGAACAAGGTGGCCCGGCACGCGCACTACGTGATCGATCGTCGATCCGACCACCCGCAAGGTATGAGTTGAACTTCATCGAATACAATGTACCGACGACAGTACAGGAGGCAGTATCGGGGCCAGACGGCGAAAAATGGTCAGAGGCAATGCAAGATGAGCTCGAGGCGCACCACAAGAATGAAACGTGGTCTCTCGTGCCGAGAATACCTGGGGGTAAAACAATAGACTCCAAATGGGTGTTTAAGGCTCTGCAGGACCAAAGTGGTTCGATATACCGGTACAAAGCTCGGTTGTGCGCGAGGGGGTTTCTCCAGAGAGAAGGTGTGGACTACAACGAGACGTTCTCCCCAGTCACACAAGAAGACTACGAGATCGTCCAGTTCGACGTGTGTACGGCGTTCCTGCACGGGGTGCTGGATGAAGACATCTGCATGGAGGTTCCCCAGGGTCTCGACGTTCAACGAGGAGAAAGTGCGCGGAAAAGTGTAGTGTGCAAGCTAAACAAGTCGCTTTACGGGCTTAAACAAGCACCTCGGTGCTGGAACGTGAAGTTCTGCTCATTTTTGCGGAAGTTTAATCTAATAGAGACAAGTGCGGACAAGTGTATATTTGTCGGAAACTATGAGGGTTCTAACGTTTTATTGGCGCTTTTTGTCGACGACGGTATTATCGCGGCGAGATCGGAGAAAGTTCTCGATTCAATAATAAATACGCTAAGAGAATTTTTCGACATCACCCTAGGTGATTGTAGCGCCTTCGTGGGGTTGCAAATCTGTCGCGACCGGGTTAACAAACGAATGTTTATCCATCAGAGCGCGTACGCGACGAAAATCCTTGAAAGATTCGGGATGTCAAACGCGAAAGGGGTATCGGTACCGGCCGATCCTCACACTGTTCTATATCCTGTCGAGGAAAACGGAAAAGGTTGCAATGCACCGTATCGGGAAGCTGTCGGGTCTTTAATGTTCCTCGCCATCGTATCTCGTCCCGATATCGCGTTTGCCGTGTATAACGCGAGCAAGTTTTTGAATAATTTTAACGAAAGTCATTGGCAGGCTGTGAAACGTATTATGGCATACCTCGTCAAAACCGTAGATGTAGGTATAGAGTATCGAGATGACGGTAGAGAATCCGACTTAATCGGTTTCTCAGATGCGGATTACGCTAGTGATATCGCAACGCGCAGGTCGACGACCGGATATGCCTCCAGCATAGCTCACGGACTCGTCGCCTGGTCGTCTCAACGCCAAAAATTAGTATCTATGAGTACTACAGAGTCCGAATACATTGCGGCAGCAGCGGCTGCAAAAGAAGTGTTGTGGTTGCGTAGCTTGTTGAATGGAATTGGACGTCGATGTGAAAAAGCTACTAAGTTATACGTGGACAATCAGAGCGCTATACGCCTTGTAAAGAATCCTGAGTTCCATAAGAGAACAAAACACGTCGATCTCCGGTATCATTTCATCCGTGAAAAAGTCGAGAATTGCGAAGTTGAGGTTGTGTATGTACCAACTGAGTGTCAGCGAGCGGCCATACTAACAAAACCGCTTCCAAGAGATCGTTTTTGTAAAATGCGCGCGACTCTTGGAATGATCCAATATAGCGAGCACTCAAGCGGCGGAAGTGTTGAGGTTGGCTATCCTGCTCGACTGTAAGCGCCTGCGCGCGCGCATGTACCTCGGTCTCCTTCTGAGACGAGGCAGTCGCTCTCGAAATCTCGAGCAAGAGTCACGTACTATATAAAAGTTTAATAAAAGAGTTACTAAGCGTGTATTATATACTTTTATTTACCTTTACCCGCTTCCTCCTTTCTCTACTCGTATAGCCACGACAATTCTACTCGACAATAGGCTCAACAGTAACCAGGCAGCTCGTCGCGACCGTCTCTCCCAGTGCAGGGCACGAAAACATGGCTCTCTCTCTCTCTCTCTCTCTCTCTCTCTCTCTCTCTCTCTCTCTCTCTCTCTCTCTCTCCGCCTCTCTCACCGCCTGTTCTCCAGTACCCCGGACTATCGCCTACGGAGCGCCGGGTTCGCACCGGACTCGATCGTCTTCGCGACGATGACTCGTCGGGCTCTCCTTTACTCGGGTCTCTCGTCTCGTCGAGATGCTACCAGAGTCGCTCCATGGAAAGTCGCATTTGACGAAGGCGATTATTTGAGCGTACCAGTCTGCTCACGGTAGACTCTAACGACCGATGCTTTTTTCTTAGTGTGACCGCGATTGAAAAAAAAAATCACGTCACAGTACATAAACCATGGTTGCGATTAAATCCATTAGTTTTGCTGTAGGCGAAGACGTATGTGAGTTTATTAGTGTGACATGTGGTGAGGTTTACGATTTTACACGATTTTAAAATGATGACGGCTGTGATTAAAATGAACTTATTCCCTAGATAATTGCTAGAAAATTGACCACAAAAAAAACGCGTGCACAAAACAGAAAATACAGAAAGGAGAAGCGAAGGAATCAGACCAGAAGGGTAGGTGTATTAGTTTCAGAGAATCAGGGCATTACTGACGAGATTGTTCGGTTAAGACCAAAATAAAACAAGAAAAAATGGATGAGATCTCGAGTGCATCGACGTCAATAGTCGATCAAGACATCGGGAGTCACAAAGACAGCTTTTGTGACTCCCGACGGTCGCTTTCAATTTAAAAGAATGCATTTTGGGCTGTGCAATGCACCTGCTGTGTTTCAGCAATTTATAAGCTCTGTGTTAGGAAAGTTTCGATATACCATCGCTGTGGCATATTTAGATGATATTCTAATCCTATCTGTTTTGGTGGAAAAGGAACTCGAAATGCCTAAACAGATATTCGAATTGTTGCGAGATGCAAGTTTAACCTTCAAACTAGAAAAATGTGATTTCGTAAAAGGAAAAGTCGAATATTAGGGATTCGAAGTTTCACGACGCGGTATCGAACCCCGGTAGAGTGAACTACATTGTATTGAGGCATTTTTTATTTCGGTTGATGTATGTGGTGTACGTAGTTTTCTTGGATTAGCCAGTTATTTTTGACGATTCATAAAGGGATTTGCAACGATTGTGCAACCAACGACATCATTAACTGCCAAGACTCTAGAATTTGTTTGGGGTAAGCCTCAAGAGAAAGCGTTTTAAGAAACCAAATCGAGACTAATGTCTAAACCGATATTATCAGCATATAATTCGAAAGCTAGAACCAAGATTCACACCGACCCTAGAGCTCAGTTAGCTACTCTGAGTACTGCGGGAGCAATTACCTCATAGGTTTTGGGATATATCCAGTAAAGGCTTAAAACCCGATTGAATGATGCAAGTCCGATTTATTACAAGAATTGCAAGTACAATAGATTTGTTCTAGATTGTTTACCAATAGTTGCAATGTACACTTTGTACGCTTCTCTTTCCTCCAGAAAGAGTATGTCCTCACCGGAACCGCTGATCGACCATAGCCGGCATACCGGTAATTATACGCACATATTGAAGCAGTTTGAAACATCTCGTAGATAAGAAAGAATTAACCCGAGAATTGGTAGATGGTTTGTGCGTTTGACCGAATTCAATTATAAAATCGAGCATAAAAAAGGAGAATCAAATACGACCGCTGATTCATTGAGTCGGAGTTCTGTAGAACCTGCAAACGAGACAAAACTAGTTGGTTTGCCAAAATTAGATGTAAAGATATCGACCGATTGGATTGCTGCTATGCATCGCAGTAGCCCAGTAATTCTTGCTGTTCCAACTAAACTCGAGGCAGGTGATAAACAAACTCACGACAAATTCACAATGTGTAACGCGAGTGTATATCGTGTAATTAACAAAAAATGGCGGTTGTATGTACCGGAGAGTTTACGATTCGATATCGCGGCAGATACTCATTGAGGTTTACCACATTTAAAAGCAGGAAAGACTTTGGGTAAAGTCAAAGAACATTTCTATTTTCCGACATCATAAAACATAACTTACATACTTACATTACTTACATAATTTACATCATAAAAATAGTAGTGGTAAAAAACCAGGGTTTTTATATATTTTGTCGTAAGGTGATCAGCCCTTTCATAGTGTTCACGTTGACCATTGAGGTCCACTATGGACTACCGAACCGAGAGAAAATACGTAGCCGTAAATGTTTGCGGATATAGTAAATATTTCGTACTAAAAGCTATACGAGATGTCAAAGCAGAGTCTAGGGTTTGTTTTCCGAATGAGTTTATTACAACTTACGGGAAGTCTATCTGAATAATTAGCGATCGCGTGAACGCATCCACGTCTAAATTATTTGAGGAATTTTGTACGAAACACGATATACAATACGTAAAAATCACGGCAGGCGCGCCTCGCCCAAATGAGCGGGTCGAGAGACTAACTAGCATAATTTTCAATTAGCTGGCGATAACATCTTAAGGGTTAAGGCCACTGTAAATTTTTTGAAAAATCGATTTATTTTTATTGGCTTAAAAAATAGTTTAAACCCTTTAGAATAAGAAAAAAAAAGTCCCGTGCGAGAACAATTTTTTTTCCGTAGGAAATAGAGGTCGCCGCCAAGCGCGTCAAAACTTGCTCCGAAACGACTACCTGCGGCAAACATAACGGTGAAAAGGGACGGCACAATAGGCCCCCCCTATTGCTCCCAACCGCCTGTATTGTTGTTCCACGTGTCCTTTCGAGCCTTTTGAATATTATGAAGAAAAATTTCGTTAGTTTAGCTGGAGCAAGCGCACAGTAAAGAGCGATTTATTCTTCATAAGTGACGATTTTTGCGTGTTTTCCGTGGTTTTTTTTACGATTTCACTGTGAAATTTACGAACGCGTTAGTTGAAATGGGTGATCGAGTGTATCTTGGAAAGAAAGGTACGAAAACCGCGTATCCAACACGGCGTCGATCAGGCGGGATGAAACGACGACCCCTGAACCAATATGAATGTGAGAGTGATTAGCAGGGCGTCAGCGCTTCGGCGAAAAAACTGAAGGACTGCAACGAGGAATTCGATGTGAATAGTCAATTCGGCTATAGAATAATCAATTTCTGCGCTGTTTTTTCCGTTATTGCCCAGCACGTGAAGTGCAAAACGTGCGGATCTGACATTGCGTTTCGAGAAAGAAGTCCTCCAAACGCATCACGCACGCCGAGGCATCTCTGAGCGACGCGGCAAAAAGTGCGCGCGCGCTCCAAAAATCGACCAGGAAAGACGAAGAAGACAGAAATTTGGCCATCGAAGGACAAATGTATGGTGCTGGAATTGCAGACTAACGGCACAAATTTTTTTTACCTCCTTTGTTTAATTTTTTCCCATAAAAAACTAGTCGTAAAACTTTAAACGCGTTTTTCTCGAAACAAGGTTTTTCAAAATGGCACGCAGCATCACTCGAACAATTTTCATTTTTTTTACTTGAAATTTTTACCAGATGTGAACATTAACATTATCTTGAGAATGTCGATCGGGATTTTCAATAACTTTATTTATTGTTTTTTATTAACAAAAAACTAGCCGTTTTTTCGTAAAAAATCATTTTTTTTTTTCAAACGCACGCCAAATCCACAAAAATTAATACTTTTTAAAATCCGATCGACATTCTCTAGCTATAACCCTCTAGATTAACGGTTTTTTTTTTGTTCTAGATTCAAAAGTGCAGCAGTGGTGCTGCGTGCCGCGGAGCCCTGCAAGCAAAACATGCCCCGGGAAGATGGCTGTGGAGCCGCCATTTTGTTTTTTTTTTACTGTAAAAAAATTGGATAATAAAGTTTAATGTATGCCCGATAACACCCTTAAAAGTTTTTTTTCAATTACCTTTAATTTCGGAAGCAAAAAATTCGTGAAAAAACCTTTCTTTTTGGACCGTTACAGTGGCCTTACCCCTTAAAAACTAAATAGCAAAGACTGGGATAACCACATGTATAAAGTTCAGTGGACGATAAGTTCGAGTGTGCACAAAGTTACAAAGCGTACAAACGAATTAGTGTTCCTTTATAAAGTAAAGTTACAATAACTGTCCATTGAAAAGAGAAATCAAGGATGTAAATCGAGAATTTGATACAGAAGAAGAGGGTGGAAGTGTTGGTCAATTGTTAGAAAAAAATCGTGACGTTATCAAGAAACAATTTGAAAGAATAAGAAAGGTCGTAGTCGAATATAAAGCAGAGGATCTAGTCATCGTGCGATCCGAATTATTAGTTATCGGTGAAAGCCGAAAATTAGGTCCGAAATATTGCGGCCCATACGAACCGGTGAAGGGTTTTGGTAACGACCTTTACCTGATTCACGATATTAAGGGGCAACAAAGCAATAGAATCCCGAAAGGAATAATTTTAGTAGATCGACTAAGGAAGATTGAGATGGACATTGAACAAAAATGATTAATAAACAAATAAAAACCGGCGTTATTGTTATGTTTATGCATAGTTTTGTCTCATATCAAAATGTGTATTACTTTCAGTGTGAAAAATTGATGTATGGTGACTTGTAACCCGTCGAGGACGACGATGATGCTGGAAGGCCGAAATTGGTAGATGTCTGAGCATGTTTGGGAGAATACTAAAAGATAGTACTGAATCAATCCTAATTATTAAGTGGTAACTCTACGAGTGTACAACTTTATTCAGTTCAATAAAATAACTCATATTTTTTAAGACATCGTATCGAAGTCGAGTATTTTCCATAAAAAATTCCAACATCGAAATCATCGATCCACATCGTTTTTAGAAAACTGACCACCATCATCCGATTCTAAATCGAGATTTCTCCATTTGAGCAGTGTCGAGATAGGGAAAGAGAGATAGCCATATATTGTTCGCTATAGATTAAAAAGAGAAGCATCCAGAACCCTCTTGTACAGTTTGAAATCATTTTTTTAAGTTTTTAATTTTTCTCTGAACCATAAATAAATTCTTTCGACATCAATATATATATATATTGTAACGGGCCGTGAAGATACAGGCCCCACGTTGGGCGCCAATTTTGTAACGGGGATTTTTCTGTTTCTCTCACCTACGGTGAGTCGGGCGAAAGGGAGGGCAGGCAACGACAAGGGAGAAAATAATAGAAAAATAATGCTGGTAAATAATCCGTTTAATGATAACTCTAAATTCTAGATTATTCAAACAAGGTCGCTCAAAAGAATATTAACAAAATAAAAATAGATAAAGACTAATATGGGATGGGCGCCAGCTACTTATTCGGCGTAGCACCGTAACGAGGGGGAAGGGAGGTGGGACGGGAGGCACGAAGCCGGCTGTGGAGACTACCGAAAGTGTTGATCAACACTTGCGGCAGCTCGGGCTGATGGGCACGGGTCGCGGGGGGGGGGGGGGGGGGGGGGGGGAGGGATACTGATGAGACTTCTCTACAGGCCGTGGAATCACTGTCCAGGGCTTCTTTATAATATTACCTCGGCACCTTTATCGCTTATAAAATGGCACACAAAAATCTAATGGGCACGGGGGGACGAAGGGGGGGGTTTTTCCGTACGCTGTAACCTATACCGCGGAAAATACCGCCACTCACGCGCACTAATTATACGCGACAAAATTTCCGACTAATTAGAAAAAAAGAACGAAACTAAAACTAGAGGATACTTAAACTACTAGAACAGGGTACGGCCAAATTTCAGGGGAGGAACAGGGCAGAGGGTGAAATCAAAGGTGGGCGGGGTAAAAAGGGGGGAAATACAAGGGTACTCACTCAACGCTCTGACTCGATATAAAATGAAAGAACAGGGATGTCTTCGCTGTTCCTCTTGGTTTGGCTGCAGCTCGAAGTCCGGTCGAATCTCTTCCGAAAGGCTCGCCGAGTGCTGTAGTTTCACGCCGTCTCCTCACTCACTCTTCGCTCTCTCTCTCTCGCACACCGCTCCGCACACACGCCGTAGCTCGAAGTGTCGAGCGGTCCTTTTCGAGGTCTTCACCGTTCCTCGGGACGGTCTTGGGGGGGCCGTTATCGGCTGGGCGATTGGCGGGTGGTCCTGGCGGGGCGACTGTTCTGAGATTCATTGGGCGGAAGTCCCGCCGAATTTTCCTCGCGCGGTACGGCTCCTCTAGGCGTCCCCCTCACCTCTTCTCTTACCACGGTGGACGAGATGGTGACGGCTCCGGGGGGGTACGGTGAGGGCTCGTCGCTGTTGTCTCTGCGCGAGGGGTCCGGCGGGAAGGGGGGTCCAGGCTTCTTCGCTCGGTACGCAGCGGTAAGTGCTTGCGTACCGAGGCTTTTCGGGCGTCTTCGCGGGCTGTCGTCGTATCCTCGGGTCTTCTCTCTTCTTTCTTCTATCTTCTTTCTCGTTCTTCTTTCTTCTCGCGGTTGAGTGAGGGCCAACGGGCAGGGGAGTAGAGGGAAAAATACTGGGCCGGGAGGGGTTCACATAATTTAACTCTAGCCTAAAATAACTTGCTTACATGCTAATTTCTTACAACTATCTTATTTTACTTCCTCTTGGTGAGTGGCGGGACCTCG
>OZ021687.1:11952461-12109961 GCA_963978505.1 Listrodromus nycthemerus
CAGCCGGCTTCGGTGCCTCCCGTCCCACCTCCCTTGCGGCCCGCTCGGGTTGACGGTGCTACGGGTCGAATAAGTAGGGGGGGGGGGGGGGGGGGAGGGATACTGATGAGACTTCTCTACAGGCCGTGGAATCACTGTCCAGGGCTTCTTTATAATATTACCTCGGCACCTTTATCGCTTATAAAATGGCACACAAAAATCTAATGGGCACGGGGGGACGAAGGGGGGGGTTTCCGTACGCTGTAACCTATACCGCGGAAAATACCGCCACTCACGCGCACTAATTATACGCGACAAAATTTCCGACTAATTAGAAAAAAAGAACGAAACTAAAACTAGAGGATACTTAAACTACTAGAACAGGGTACGGCCAAATTTCAGGGGAGGAACAGGGCAGAGGGTGAAATCAAAGGTGGGCGGGTAAAAAGGGGGGAAATACAAGGGTACTCACTCAACGCTCTGACTCGATATAAAATGAAAGAACAGGGATGTCTTCGCTGTTCCTCTTGGTTTGGCTGCAGCTCGAAGTCCGGTCGAATCTCTTCCGAAAGGCTCGCCGAGTCGTCGTACTCGTACTCGCTGTAGTTTCACGCCGTCTCCTCACTCACTCTTCGCTCTCTCTCTCTCGCACACCGCTCCGCACACCACGCCGTAGCTCGAAGTGTCGAGCGGTCCTTTTCGAGGTCTTCACCGTTCCTCGGGACGGTCTTGGGGGGCCGTTATCGGCTGGGCGATTGGCGGGTGGTCCTGGCGGGGCGACTGTTCTGAGATTCATTGGGCGGAAGTCCCGCCGAATTTTCCTCGCGCGGTACGGCTCCTCTAGGCGTCCCCCTCACCTCTTCTCTTACCACGGTGGACGAGATGGTGACGGCTCCGGGGGGGTACGGTGAGGGCTCGTCGCTGTTGTCTCTGCGCGAGGGGTCCGGCGGGAAGGGGGGTCCAGGCTTCTTCGCTCGGTACGCAGCGGTAAGTGCTTGCGTACCGAGGCTTTTCGGGCGTCTTCGCGGGCTGTCGTCGTATCCTCGGGTCTTCTCTCTTCTTTCTTCTATCTTCTTTCTCCGTTCTTCTTTCTTCTCGCGGTTGAGTGAGGGCCAACGGGCAGGGGAGTAGAGGGAAAAATACTGGGCGGGAGGGGTTCACATAATTTAACTCTAGCCTAAAATAACTTGCTTACATGCTAATTTCTTACAACTATCTTATTTTACTTCCTCTTGGTGAGTGGCGGGACCTCGAGCTAGGCCGGGGGGAAAAATGTAACGTACCACGTTACAATATATATTGTAACGTGGTACGTTACGCCTCGTCCCCGGCCTAGCTGAAGTCCCGGCGCTCACCTAAATAGAATAAGTAGCGTAGAGATAAGTTAGAAAATAAGACAATAATTTAGCCTTAAGGATACCTCCCCCGAAAGCGCCCGCCCCCTTCCCGTTACCCCCTTGCCCTTCAGCCCTCGCACGGTGGTCCAAGAAAGAAGAAAGAAGAAAGAAGAAGGAAAAGAGACCGCCGTGAAAACCCACGGACAGCCGCTAAAAGCCCCAACACCGCCTGGAAAGCCTCGGTACGCGTGCACCCGACCCAGCGTACCAAGCGAAAGCGCCGAGACGCCCCTTTCCCGCCCGACTCCTGAGGCTACAACACCCCGGTCATCCTCACCGTACCCCCCCCCCCCCCCCCCCCCCCCGGTCGCCACCACCGCCTCGCCCACCATGGTAATCATAGCAATGCAAGAGGAGCGAGACAGCGTGAGGGAAATTCGGCGGGAAGTTGAGGCAATAAATAGGCTAATCGCCGTCACCCGATCACCACCCACCAATCGCAGACCCAGAAGGACCCCCCCGAAGACAGCCCCGACGTGCCGTGAAGGAGCCGGAAAGAAAGCAATGGCACTTCGAGCTACGGCCTAATAGCGGATAGTTGCGTGTGTGTAGCCTACGACCGCATAATAAGGCGAGATAACCATATTGTGTGTGGCCTACGGGCAATTTCTAAAGCGAAACCCCTATATTGTGTGTGACCTACGGGCAAGTTTGCCAAAAACCGTTTCTGGTGTGACCCCGCGACGTACTGTGTCGCGAGGAGAGTGGAAGAGTGAGAGAGAAAGTGCGAGAACCCAGGATTAATACCCAAAGGATTATCGAGAGCTCGACAACGAGTAAGTACCCTGCCTTGTTCCCCCGACCCCCGCCGCCCCTTGCCCAACCCTGCAAAGCGTGCCTTAATTGAACCTAATAATTAAGATATAATTTTGCATTCGTTTTTCTTTCATTCTTTGTTTACGGTAGGTCGCCCCGAGTGCGACGCCGTAATATCCGCGTGTTTAACTAATGCGTGTGAGCGGCGGTATTCCATCGAATTTTCCGTGGTACAGGATGTTCTTCCCCTCCCCGGTCTCCCCGTACATGAGAGACGCCCCCTCCCCCCCGCACGTCAACCGAAACTGTAAACTCTTTTCGACACAGGCATCCGAGAATCGTCTCGAATATTGTGCCGAGGCAATAATATCAAAGAAGCCCTGGACGGTGTATCCGCGGCCTGGAAAGTCTCAAGATCCCCCCCCCCCCCCAGTGACGGTGCTATACCGTTAAAGTAGCTCACGCCCAACCTATAGTTTTTTCTTTTCTTTTTCGTTTCTTTTTTTTCAGCTTATAATTTCTGTTTATTTTATGTGTATATTCGGCCCACATCTATTTCTGTTCTTTTATTAAATTAAACTATTTATTTCTGTTTCATTAAATTCTTTAATTAACCCCCGCCCCCCTACCAGCTGACTCACTAAGGGTGAGAGGAAAAAGAATCAGCTAGTTAGCGCCACAATATATTAGGGCGTTTAAGAAAAAAAAAAAATTTTCTCGGAACCAAGCTCAAAGGTTTCGTTTAGATGTCAAAGTAGGCCTCTAAAAATATGAGCCCTTAATATTAATATTAAGAATGTGCGCATCGCACTTTTACATTTCCCATAGGAATAACACAGGAAACTTGTTTTTTTGTTCCGATTTTTGTAACTAATGAACCATAAATTGTGCTGCAATTTCCATCAACTATTTCTGTAAAGAATTGAACGCTGTACAAAGAAGGTTTGATATCGTTTATCGATTAATGAACTCATTCAAAAGTTATTCAAGGTCAAATTCCAATTCATTATCGATTTTGCCGTTTTTCTGAATTATTTGCCAAAAATATTGTTGTCAGAAAAAATCTTCCCCAAAAATTCAATTTTATGAGAAGTAATAGTTTTTTACTTTGTTATAAGTTTCATATAATTAATTTATAATATTATTTAGTCATGAATACATATATGTTAAATAAAATCATTTGTCTGCTGGTCTGAATTATGAAAACGCAGAAACACGAATAACTCTTCAGGTCATGAATAAAATTTAACTTTTTTTTATGTGCAATCTATTTAAAACAGGTTTTTAAAAAATGACAGCAATCTTTAATGACAAAAAATATCAATTTTATTTTTTTAACTCACAGACCTCAAAAATAAACTTTCAATTGATGATCGCGCACGCCCTTCGATTAACGTGGGATCTTATTTAATATTATTTTTGCGCCGATTCCAAACGCGTATATAATTTTGGAGGATAGGGAAATCTTCCGGGGTGGTGAGAAAAATGAAGCAGACTGTAATAATGGTTTCATAGGTTGAACAAAGGATTTATTAAATGTCGCCGTGGATCACACGGCAGACGAATGCGCGGGTTACGCGTGAGTTTTATTAGACGGCAGCTCGGCGTGAGCGCAAGTTGCTTTTAAATTGAAATTTTCGTATTCGACGAAAGACGAGATCGAGTACCGCGTGATAAGTGTTGCTGCCTCGAAGCTCGGAGGATTACTGATTTTTCGGGTAAGAACGCGTGAGTAGCCTAGGCCGAGGATCGCGAGGGCCGAAGGGGAATCCGGCAGTACGAAACGCGCTTGTTTTTGTTTACGTACGGCGTAAGCCGTCTCGAAAAGCCAGTGCTACAATCGCGCATGGTAACAGAGTCTCAACACGCTAAGTTTGATAGATGGAAATTCGAACAATTGATTTTAAAACCTTGAAACTAATCAAATTCGAAGGATTATAAAGAAAACGGCTAAATTAATAATGAATTCAAGTTTGACCTTGAATAACTTTTGAATGAGTTGATTCATCGAAAAATCATACGAGAACTTTTCTGTAGAGCGTTCAATCCTCTATAAAAATATATGATGGAAACTGCAGCGCAATTTATGGTTCATCAATTACAAAAGTCGGAACAAAAAAAAAAATTTCCTGTGTTATTCTTATGGGAAATCGAAAAGTGCGATGCGCACATTCTTAATATTAATATTAAGGGCTCATATTTTCAGAGACCTACTTTGACATCTAAGCGAAAGTTTTGAGCTTGGTTCCGAGAAAAAAAATGTTCTTTTTTTAAACGCCCTAATATATTGTAACGGGTATTTTCTATATGATTCTCTCACCTACGGTGAGTCGGGGCGAGAGAGGAAGGGCAGGCAACAAAAAAAAATAAAATAATAGAAAAGTAGAAAAGTAAATAATTCCGTTTAATTAAAATTACATAGTACTGAAACCGAGACGAAAAGGAAAGAATATAAAATGAAATAAATAAAGATTTGAATTCTTGATAATAATACGGAGTGGGCGCCAGCTACTTATACGGCACCCTGACGAGGGAGTAGGGAGGTGGGACGGGGGCACGAAGCCGGCTGTGGAGGCTGCCGAAAGTGTTTATCAACACTTGCGGTGGCTCGGGCTGATGGGCACGGGTCGCAGGGGAACAAGGGGGAGGGATACCGGTGAGACTTTCTCTAGGCCGTGGCATACACCGCCCAGGGCTTCTTAACGTTATTGCCTCGGCACGATATTCGAGAATAGTCTCGAATATTCTGGTCGGGCTTTTGTCTCCAAATGATTCGACAGAAAGGCGGGGGGGGTGAGGGGGGAGGCAAGGGGCAAGAGTTCGGGTTTCGCGGCGAAGGGAAGAGCGTGGCACGGGAGGAGGGGTTGCTGTACCAACGCACGGAATACCGTCGCTCGCTCGCTGTTACTCGCGGCTATCCTTGTCGCTCTCGTGGCGACCGAACTATTAAAAAAATAATGCTACGATTAATATTTCATTTCCAACGACTAGTGACGGGGCGGGGGGGCGAGCGGGAGATGCAGCGGGTTAAGCTTCGGGTAGGAATATGGGGGGAGGTCGAGAATGGATGTAGGTACTTACTCGGGGGGGGGGTATTCCTTACTATAATCCGTGGGGCACTAATAGACCCACACGCGCACACACACCTCACGGCACGATCCGTCATGAGTCGAACGTCCTTTTTCTTGTAACTGCCCGCAGGCCACACACAAATAATAGTCGCTGATCTAATCACCCGTAGGCCACACACATGTAATAGTCGCTGATCTAATCGCCCGTAGGCCACACACAAATAATCCGCTCGGGAAATTTACACGCAATCGCCTGTGTTGACCGCCGCTGCTCAAGTGAAGAGCGGCTTCCTCGCAGCTCTTCAAAGCTCGTCGGGGCTGTCTTCGGGGGGCTGCTTCCGGGTCAGCGATTGGCGGGTGGTCCTCGGTGGATGCCGATTAGCCTATTTATTGGCTGAACCTCCCGACTAATTTCCCTCGCGCTCTGCCACTCCTCGTGCGTCTCCCCGCGCGTTGTTACAATTCCCCTGGTGAGCGAGACGGGGGTGCTGACCGGGGGAAGGACGGTGAGGACGGCCGGTTTGGCTGTAGCGCGTGGCGGTGGGCGGGAAGGGGGGGTCTCCCATGGCTTCGCTCAGTATACGCGGAATGGGTGCACGTGTACCGAGACGTTCCGGGCTGCAGCGGGCTTCTCGTGTGCGTCTCCGTGGGGTCTTCTCTCTTCGGTGTTCTTCTAAATTCTTATTTTTCTACTTAACTCTATCTTATGTATAACTATCGCGGATTCTCGGTAGCGAGCGGCGGGACTTGAGCTAGGCTGGGGGGGAATGGTACGTGTAATATTGTAATATTGTGACGTGGTACATTACAATATATTGTGACAATATTATTTCGTGCTTCGGTCGCTCTTACCTACGGCGAGTCTGAGCGGGGGAAGGAGGGCAGGCAAAAAGAAAACAAGGAAATAGAAATTGTGGGTGACTTGAGAAGCGGGGATGGAGGTACGAACGCTGCCGAAAGTGTTTATCAACACTCACGGCAGTGGCTAACTAGGGACCGGGGGACGAGGGAACGAAGGGGAAGGAATTTCGAGACTCCTCAGGCCGTGGAAACACTGTCCAGGGCTTCTTGATAATAGTACCTCGGGACACTTGATAATTTAGACAATTCCCGGTAAATTTTTTCGGGTCTCTGGGCGGGACGAAGGCGGTTTTTCGCACGCTGTAAACTATACCGCGGAAAATACCGCCACTCACGCGCACTTAGTACTCGCGACAAGATCTTCAAGTAGACTAGAAGGAGAAAAAAAACAAAAACTAAAAATAGCTTAAAATCTACAAGTACAGGTTACGGACAAATTTCAGGGGGGAACAGGGGCGCGAGGTGAAGTCAAATGCGGGCGGGTGAAAGGGGGAAACACAAGGGTACTCACTCAGCGCTCTCGCTTGATATAAAATAAACCAGGAACGTCTTCGCGGTTCCGTCCGGCTGCAGGGGCTCAAGATCCGGTAGAACTTCCTCCACGGGCTCAACCGGGATCGTCGTAATAATAATTCTCTTCGGCGCTGTCTCGCACGCACACACTCACACACGCTATATCGCATGCAGGCCGTAGCTCGAAGTGACGAGCGGTCCGTCTCGGTGTCTTCACCGCTCGTCGGGACGGTCTTCGGGGGGGGGGGGGGGGGGGGGTCATCGGTCTCAGCTGTACGCTCGCGAAAGGGACTCGGGATGGGCGCCAGCTACTTCTTCAGCGTAGCACCGTAATTGAAAGGAAAACAGGGACGAAACGGTTTGCAAGAACACTGTCCAGGGCTACTTTTATGATATTACCTCGGCACTCGTGATTTATAAAATCTCTCATATATAAGGGGTCTCTGGGAAGGACAGGAGGGGGTCTCGTACCCTGTGAAGTACGTATCGCGGAAAATACCGCCACTCACGCGCATTCATTATACTAACGGCGGAATATACGATAGTCAAACGAAAATGACACAGAATACAATGCAAGAAAAACTTAGAGGCTGCGTGAGAAGGGAGCACGGCGAATCTTCGGGAGAGATCGGGGAGAGCGGGGTAAAATCGATTGCAAGCGGGTGAAAGGGGGATAATCGGCAAGGGTGCCCACTCACTTGTATACAATGTGGGCAAAGAATATTCTTAGTATTTCTCTTGGCGACCCGGTCTGTATCTTGCTCGGGTAGAGGTTTTTCCTGGGGCTCGCCAAGTCGTCGATTTTCGGGTCGGCGATTGGTGGGTGGTCCTGGCGGGGTGGCGATTAGCGTATCCCATCCGAACCTCTACCTCGTGCTTCTCAACCACAATAAATAAAACGTTTAAGAGTACTAAAATTTGTATCAATAATGCTACTTGGTTTCCCTACCTCGAAATTTTAAGAGAACATTGCCTTTGATTTTTCGTTTTAAATTGTCTATTTTTTTATTCAAATAATTTTATTTAATTTTCATTGTGAAATTGTTAATATCTCTTAGGATTATTATTGGAATATGAAAAGTGTGTACTTTTAAATAATAAAAAAAAAAAATCGATTTTTGACTAATCGATAAATTTGGATAAAGAAAAATCAATTTTTATTTAATCGATTCCTTTCCACTAACCTCACACCCCTACATTTATCTACGCGACTCGTCCCGGCCAGACAGCTTGACCAGCCATCACCCCCCCCCCCCCCCCCCCAAATCGATGTCCAGCACGACGTGCGTCGAGCATCGCGATACGCCTTCCGTAGAGACGAATATTCGGGCAGCTAATTAGCCGAACCCTACTCCTATCGATAGCTAGTCTTAGATATCTCAGATTTTGACAATTTAAAGATTATTCTTTGAGGTGCATTGCAACAAAAGGAATCGTACTGACGTTGCATGAGCTATGAACTACTATCTCCACCACCCTTAAAGTTTTACCTGATGGTCGATTCTTACATTGTGAGCCACACCCCAATTCACTTTTATGAACTCTTTTCAGTTGTCGTACACCGAAATGGCAGATAGTTTCACGGCCATGGCAGTCTGTCATACGCAGTTAAACTGTAAACTTATTACAATTTCTTATATTTACCACCAAAAATAGAATTTCGATTCTCCATTATACCGTGCGGATCAAGTGAAACTAAACGGCCGAATAAGCATGGAGAAGGGGGATTTGAAACATCATTGGCTGCGGCCTCCACTCAGAAGTCCGTATCAACTAGGTGACGACCGGGTCGCCATGTGGAGGAGGTAGAGAGGGGGAGAGAAGGAAAGAGAGAGACAAGGGCATCGTGCTGCTATCGAATAATTATTGTAATCTCAATTAAATGAAGTATAAATTTCTAGATTATTTCAATATCCAAGAGAGTATACAAAATGTTGATCAACAGTAAAAACAAATATCGTATCAGGGATTCTGAAAAAAAAATGTGCACTAAAACAATTATAGTAAATCAGTCGCTCTGACGGGATTACATCAAATGCTAGTGAATTCGATTAATGAAATTACAAAGAAGATTATCTTGTCAACATTTTTTAAATATTATAAACAACGGTTATTTCAAAAGTCTATTCTTTTTTTGCGTTGAATTGTACCTCTGTGCTTTAATTGCATAATTTCGATAGGAAAAAGTCTCTTACTATTTTCGAAAAGGTGCAACCCTTTGTTCAATGCATGCTTCAAGACGGCGAACCTGTAACTCCCACGGAGATTACTCGACAAGTCTTGACCCTACGTCTAAGATGAAAAGGACTTTTTTCACCCGGAAAAGTGTACGGAATTTAATGATACCAGTAAAATTTTCATTTTTTTGTTTAGTGCTTTTTTAAACAAATAAGCAATGGTCATTTCGAGCTCCAATTATTTTTTTGCACTAGTATCATTCGATTTCGTATATTTCCGTAAGTCGGGGCGGGAGGTTCGACGGGACGGTGAGGAGAAAAAGGAAGAATATTAAAACGCTTACTTTTGTGTAGAGAGTAATTAACAAATATATTAGCTCTGGCTTCAATTATCGATTGGTTAAATCATAATAATAACACGCAAAAAAAAGTAAGCGTGACGGAACAATAATAGTAACATTTAAAAAAAAAGGAAATAATAGTAACGATAAGAATAATGTCAATGAGAGAAATTAGAAAAGTCTTCACAAAAAATACCCAATAATAGCGGTAATGCCGGTTCGCGGGACTTAGGGCAGTGTGGCGAGATCGTGCGATTTGTTCACCATCTCTCTAGCGCTTCGCGCGCCCTGCACTCATGTAAATAAAGTGTGTCGGTGAGTCGGAAAGCCGAGCAGAGTTGAGGGAAACTGAGAACGACTGACAAGCTGAGGGAAATAAAGCCCCTTCCACGCCAAACGGAAAGGTAACGCAGACAACAGTCACCCTCCGTCTGTGTGAAATTCTTAAATCCGATCGGCACCGAATTGTACGACAGGAAAAGATAATGCAGCATGTTCAGGATTGCGACGTTTAATTTCACGCGGCAGCTCAGATCCCTCTCGCTACGCAAAACTTGTCCAACCTTGACCAATTAGCGTGCGAAAGAGATCTCGATCGATAGACCACGCGCTCCCGAGCCGGCGACGCCATATTAGCCGGCAGTCTACTCACGTATTTCCTCAAGCACGTGTCGAGAAAGTTCTCTCCGTCGCAATCCATCGTAATCCTTGCCATCTCTTTGCAATCCGCCGAGTAATGTTATAAATAGTCAATCTAATCACTCATCTCGTCGAATCAAATCGCGGTTTAGTTCGTCAGAACCCTGATACACAGGGACCGCGATCTCTTTGGGTCGTATTGATGCAATCGATCCGCCATATCATTCTTCTCGTGTGACGATTTAATATAAATCGATCACACCTCACTCGGTCAAATCACAGTGGACAATCAGTCGTCGATCTCACTCATCAAGGGCATATCTGCAATCATCGACAACCTCAACCAGTACTAGCGTGTATAATTGTGTATAGTTTGTAAAGAGAAACGTGTGTGCTACGAATAAAAAGTTGATATATATTTCTCTCAGAGTTTGTCGGTCCAACATCAAGATCCGTGCACCCAATCCTCAATCAATTATTTTACACAGCAAATAGTATTATATTCAAAAATAAGTGAAGATAACTTGGAAAACAAACAATTCATCATTTTAATAAATAAAATTATTTGAAAGAATTATTCTCAATATTTTTTAGGAAAAAAGCCTAAAATTTTTTTTTCCAGAATAATTTTATGCTTTCAATAACAGATAATAATAATGATATCAACGGCAACAACAACAATAATAATAGTTCCCGTGACGGGTTGCTGGATCCCGCATCGGGCGCCTCCCCAGGTGGCGGATAGGGGGACGCCTTCCAGATATGGAGGGTACCGAAATCCTCGGGGCGGACCAAAACCACCCTACACATACAGATACACTAAACACAACACACACACACAAACACGTCCGAGTGATTTACCGGTGATGCGAATGACCAGGGACCCTATAAACGGGATACTCTGGGAAGCGAATGAACGGGCTCTCCTATAAACGGGGCCCCCGGAATGTGAATGAAATGGGATCCCTATGAACGGGCTCTCCCACAGAGAATGAACCGGTAACTCCACTAAAACGGACACTCAGTACAGTGCGCACTAGACACCACCTCAGGGACTGCGCAATATTCCGGCGCGGTACGGGGAGTCGCGACCCCGAGAGACCCGTAGCATGCAGGAAGAAAAAACGATGATATGCATGAGGAAAACAAGGAAATACCTCAGGTGGTACCCCCTACACAGGGGAAATCCACCCTGGGTTCCGATCGGGTGGAAGCCCCGGTGGCCCACGGCAGCGGCAAGGATTCTGAGGGCCGCACACCATGCACGGTTTCGACGACGAAGACAGGGACGAAGAGAGTGGACCAGATACAGATGACACTAGGGAACGCATTCCTAAACAAGACGAGACGAAACAGGACGACCAGCACATCGAGCGCAGGAAGCGCATCGAGCCTCGCTTCCGCCACCGACAGGGACGAGAGACGCGGGTATACAAAGAAGGGACAGACAAAGAACACAAAAACGGACGCCACGACAACACAACGTGACGAACGAGACTTGACGGAATTGCTGGAGCTGATCCAGACGACAGCAACAAAAATGGCCGAGGCAGCGGCAGTTCAAAAGAACATGAACATGACTGTCAAAACAGAAATCAAGACGATCCTGGAGGCCGCCGAGGTCGCGTTGAGCAAACGCGACACGGTAGACAAGGGAGGACGGCTCAGGAACGACGAGACCACAGAGACGGAGACGGAAACAAAAGAACAAGAGACGCCACGGACGAAACGGAAGCGGGAGCCGACCGGGGGCACTCCGGAGAACTCACATAAGAGAACCCCGAGAGCAGCAACGGACGGCCCATGGCAGATGGTGGCGAAGAAGAGGCCGAAACAGAAACCGATGGAAACACAAAAGACGAACAAGACGGACGAAAACGCCCAGGCTGAGAAGCGTAGACTGGCTCCCAAGCAACGGGGGCTGGCTGTTCTGGTCAAGACTGGGAAGGACAAGACGTACTCCGACATTGTGCGGAAAATACGAGAGACAGTTGACCCTGCGAGGAACAACGTGCAGGTGAAGACTGTCAGAAAGACGAAGGACGGACTATGCCTTATACGGGTGCAGACAGACACAGACGGACGGGACAACTTTGGTCGCGCGCTCCAGGTCGCAGTCGGCGATGCCGGCAGCGTAAAAACCATGACCACCCAGGTTCAAGTGGAGATCATGGACCTGGATTGCGTTGCGACGAAAGAAGACGTGACTGCAGCAGTGAGGCGAGAAACAGGACGGGAGAAGGACTTTAGTGTCCACATTTTCGGTCCGAACCGGGCCGAGCAGTACATGGCAGTCTGCGAGCTCGAATCGCAGGAAGCCGAGGTGCTGCTCGGGCGGGGTCGGATCGGGATTGGATGGGTCCATTGCCGCGTCCGAAAACGACTGACAGTGACGAGATGCCATAAGTGTCTGGGCTACGGACATGTTAAGGCGAACTGTAACGGAAAAGACAGGACAAAATGCTGCAGAAGATGCGGCGAGCCTGGACATTACGCAGCGGACTGCAAGGACAGACCGGCCTGTTCCCTGTGCGCTGAGGCGGGGCGATCGGACGCGGCGCATCTCCCGGGATCCGGGAGATGCGGGGTGTTTCGGGCGGCGCTGGAGGAGTGCAGGAGGCAGGCCGGAAGAAGATGGAAAGCGTAATTCAGGGTAACCTGAACCGCAGCAGAACAGCTGACATGCTGCTGCCCCAGATAGCAGACGAACACGGCGCCAATATATTGATACTGAGCGAACCATACAGGAAACGGACGACACAGACATGGATCACAAACGACGCGGAGACGGCCGCTATCTGGGTGAGGGGCGCTGCCCGATCTCGGATAGTCGGCCGCGGCGGGGGAGAAGACTACGTCTGGGTCAGGGTGGACTCTGTCACCTATGTCAGTGTCTACCTGATCCCGAACTGCACCGCGGCCGATTTCGAGAGAAGGGTGGCGCTTCTCGAGGACGGAATAAGGGATCTGCCCGGGGACGTCGTGGTCGCGGGGGACCTCAACGCCAGAGCGATCGAGTGGGGCATGCCAACGACGAACAAACGGGGACGGCTGCTGCTGGAGATGGCTGCAAGGCTAGACCTGGTGGTAGCAAATACAGGAAATACGCCAACATACAGACGACCGGGATTTGGAGACTCCATTCCAGACGTGACGATGACGTCAGACGGACCACTGGCACAGGTGAGACGATGGAGGGTGGTCGAGGACTACACGGCCAGCGACCACCAGTACATTGCTTTCGAAGTGTCAGGGCAGACAACGACGATACGGACAACGACGAGACATCCCCCGCGGTGGAACACAAAGAAACTCGACGGGCAGAGGTTTTCGGAGGAACTGGCGGCCGCGCCAGCTCCGACTATCAATGTACCCCCCGAGCTGACAGGCCGGCTTAGGGCGGAAAGACTAACGGATGAAACGGCCAAACTGTTGGAGCGGCTATGCAACAGCACAATGCCGAAAAGACATTACAGACGGGACAGACGAGCACAATATTGGTGGACAGACGAGATAGCCGAACTACGGAAAAGATGTATCGCAGCGCGACGGAGAAGGACGAGAGCCAGAGGCAGACCCAACAGGGAAGCCCTACAGGCCGTCTACACGACAGAACGAAAGAGACTGACGAACGCGATAAGAGACAGCAAGGCAAGGTGCTGGAAAGCGCTCTGTGAGGAGGTGGACCGCGACCCGTGGGGCACCGGTTACAAGATTGTGACCGGTAAGCTGGGGGCCCGCGGTTCACCAGAACTCAAGGACGCGGAAACCACACGGCGCATTGTAGACGGACTTTTTCCGACACACCTAATACGTACAGACGCAACGGATGAAGACGAGACAGAGGGTTTTGCCGCCTTCACAGCGGAGGAGCTCGCTAGAGCCGCCACCGGGGTGAAGACTGGTAAAGCGCCGGGGCCAGACGGGGTACCGGGAGAGATTATCCGGCTGATGGTGAACCAGAGGCCGGAGATACTTCTCGACCTGTACAACGAGTGCCTAAGGACAGGGACGTTCAGCACCCGGTGGAAAGCTGCGAGGCTGGTCCTTATCCCAAGGGTAAGGGCGACCCCAGCACTCCATCGGCTTACCGGCCGCTGAGCTTACTGAACACGACGGGAAAACTGTACGAACAGCTACTGAGACCCAGACTCAGAGACGCGATAGAGGCCGGAGGAGGACTCTCCGAGCAACAGTACGGTTTCAGAAAGGGTCGATCGACGATTGGAGCGATCCAAAAAGTCGTAGACATATTTTTGGAGACAGACAGATTCTGCCACGCAGCACGACCCATCGTGCTGCTGGCGACACTGGACGTCAGGAACGCCTTTAACTCAGCCAGGTGGGTGGACATCCTGGGGGCGCTCAGAAACGCCTTTAGGGTCCCGCCGTACTTGCTCAGGGTTATAAAGGATTACCTGCGTAACAGACGACTGACGTACGAGACGGTAGAAGGACAGATGACAAAACAGATCACCGCGGGGGTGGCCCAAGGGTCAATACTTGGACCAGATTTTTGGAACGACGTCTACGACAGCCTGCTCAGAATGGAACTCCCGTTGGGCGCTTCTCTCGTCGCATACGCCGATGACGTGGCGGCGGTGATCGTGGAGCGGACTCCAGAGCTGGCTCAGTTTAAGCTGAACCAGACTATGAGACGGGTTGGACACTGGATGACGGATCATGGACTGCAACTAGCGACAGAAAAAACAGAGCTGCTTTTTCTTACGAGGAAACGCATACAGACGAGACTACTTATGACGGTTGGGACGGAAAACATCGAGACCTCGGGAGAAGTCAAGTACCTGGGGATAACCCTAGATACAAAGATGACCTTCTGGCCACACATACAGAAAACGGCCCAAAAGGCGGCGGAAAGGATAAAATCCCTAAGCCGCCTGATGGCAAATACGAACGGACCGAGACCGGGAAAACGGAAGCTGCTGATGTCGACAGCTCACTCGATCCTCCTCTACGGGGCGGAGGTGTGGGCAGATTCCCTTAAGACAAAGAAGTACTGTCATGCGATGATGGCAGTACAGAGACAGAGCGCTCTTAGGATTGCCTGCTCCTACCGGACGGTCTCTGCGCAGGCTGTGCTGGTGGTAGCCGGCATGATTCCCATAGATCTTCTGGCTTTCGAGCGCAAGAGGATCTATGGAAGAAGCGAAGATACGAGGCGACAGGACGCGGCAACGACGGAGAGAAACAGGATGATGGACACATGGCAACAACGCTGGACAGAGAACACAACGAGTAGATGGACAAGACGATTGATAAAAGACGTGAAACCGTGGACGAGCCGGGATTTCGGGGATGTGAACTTTTACATCACCCAATTCCTGACAGGACACGGATACTTCAGACAGTACCTTTACAGAATGGACAGAGTACAGACACCGGACTGCAAGTACTGCGGACACGAACACGACGACGCGGAACATACGTTCTTCGTTTGCGACCAATGGACGGCACTCAGACGGAGACTAGAGACGACCGTAGGAGTCATCACCCCCGATAATATCGTGGCGGCGATGCTCCACGGAAGAGACTGGTGGCAACTAGTCGCCACATACGCAGAGACGATTCTGCGACGGAAGAACGCGGACGGATGCTTGACGTAACGGACACAATGTAAAAAAGGCTGATATAAACACGAAATAACAAAACGACACACGGAACGGAACCCTCAGTCAGAAGTAAAACTAACGTAGTACCTGATTGGGGGAAGAGACGCGAAGGACAACGCGGACAGAAGTGGTTTCCCTCAACTGACCATGAATTTCCTTGTTTTATTCTTGGCCAGGGGCGGGGGGGTTTAGCTGGTAGCCAGCTTGCGGAAACAGGGTCGGGATAGGATTAGTACCCCTCGCTCGATCCGAGGAAGCGAGTTGGGAGTCCAGCACACAGATGTGGACGTTCCTCCTGGTGGTAAGGGTTTACCCTTAGCGCTGGACGTAGCGAAGACATCTACGGTCTATAAAAGATTTGCCCTCACTTTTTACCACGATAAATAAAAAAAAAAAAAAAAAAACAATAATAATAGTTATTACTATGCGTATTACTCTCTTCCAATTAAATACTGTTATGAATTTGTATTTATTCATTCAGACGTCCCGTCGGATATTTTTAGTCGGCCTTTGATACGCATGTGAAAATTATATTTTATCACATACCGTATACAGTGTACACGGATCGTTACTTATGATACTCGAGTATGCGACATGGTGCGATTATCGATATTATGAGCTCAAAGCAGACCGGAAAGCGGCGGTACATTTGAAACTCGGTTACGAATAAATCGGTTAACTCGTCATGAATCAATTGAAAAATGACTCATTTCGTGACGAATTTGTGTCACCATACGCAATACATTATCGAATTAGCTAATCAAATGCTGAGAAAAAATATGAAAACTTTGCAGGGCAGCCGCGAATACTCTATATGAACTTCTGTAAATCTGTAAATGTAAATGTAAATCTGTAAATGTAAAGGTAAATTTGTAAATGTAAATATAAATCTGCAAATGTAAAGTTCTTTCAGACCGCTTGAAATCGGAAAAGCCTCACGGGACGGAAGCGAACATGCGTAAGCCTCATCTCGATACAAGTTTCGCCTCTTTTTTAGGGGATAGCCGCATAGAAAAAATTGTAGAAACCTCGACGAAGTCGACTTCTCTATCAGGAACCAAGATGCTAGGGGGTGCAGTATTACTGCCGACTAACCAAGCCCTCAATTTCAACAACTCTAATACCGAACATACCTATTGTCTTATCATTATGCATTCTCCGAAGTTATTGACGAAATAGTAATTATTCCACTCTAAACAAAAATAAAACAGTCTGTGGCTTCGCTTTGGTGATAGACTATATTTTAAGAGAATCAAATCATTTTATTTACAGCCGGGTACATGTTTAAATCGTGTCAATGACTACGTGCCCCCATAATAACCTTGGACACGCTTTCGCCCTCAGCAGAAGTACCCATGCGCGAATGTCCAAACGGCATAATTTTGGCACAATACTGGTGCCATTGTTGCCGGTACTGGTTGCCAATAAATACCCGGTACAAATTCAATACAGACTGAGTATCGGGCCGATACTCAAATCATCACACCTGCCCAGTGTGGGCAATCATCATCGACGCCGCTCTGGATGACAGTACAGATGCCCAACGCTGGCCCAATATTAGATTACTGTATTGGCACTTTATACTGGGTCGAACATGACTGCAAGCAATGAGAAGGTACATTTTTTAAATATTGTCCCAGTACACTGTTCACGATATCTAATCGAGCAATCCAAACCGATGAATTAATAAAAGTCAAACTTTCTTTCAAACATGTAAAAACTTCATTAAACTATCATTGAACTTCGTAATTTATGCATTTTTTCCAAACTCATTTTTTTACCCTTAGGTTGGGCAAGTGTCGCCGAAGAAGACTTGACAACCAAGGCTGGGCCATTTCTGGGCCGTATGACAGCTCTGCACTTTCGCCAGTACTGGCAAGCAGTGGGAGCCCTTAGCTCTAAGGTTTTGGAATTATAAAAGCACGATTGATTATGACAATGTCAAGTACAATCGTTTTTTCAACATTATATACAAACAGTTGTTAAATACACTGTATGCTTTTCTTTCTTCTGAAGGGCCAGTAACTGACCGTAACTTAGTTCGTATCCATAACAAACTGTGGAGCGCCTGCTTCTGGTCCGTTATATAGGTATACGAGCAGGCTTGTCACCTTAATTTTGAAAGCGGCGGCTGTTTCGTAATTGTATGAACGATTGCTGCTTCCGGATCGCCTGTCCTATTCCCTGTATCGTAATCGCTGATCCTCATTAGTTGTTCCGCTAAATTCTTGAATGCTATTTCGTCGTTGTTTCCGAATTGTTCGGCGGTCACTGCGAGCGTGTAATGCTCAAAAAAATGGAGCGTTTGACCGGGGTACAATATATCATCAAGGACCTTTGGTATTGGCTTTGTCCAAGATCTATCGGAGTTGTAGAATTTTATTAAGTTTTGATCTTTTTTTAACTTATTAAAAATGGTAAAATTCGAGTAAATTAACCGGTATTGAGCTAGAAAATTGATACGATTACATACCAACACTATGTAACGTATGGTATTGAAGTTAGTGAAAATTGATTAAACGGTTTAAATTTCATGAAATTTTGAAATGATTGCATTTTCTGTTTGTAAAATTTGTTCATTACGTTCGCCGCGATTTTATGCATAAAATGGTGTCGTAGGAAAGAAATAATGTGGAGACTTGTCATTAATGGCGAAAAATACATAAGCCATGACTACCATATGACAAATTCTGTAAATTCCATTTAGTGATTTTTTACAATAAATTTCGCGTCAAATGTTGGTTTTTTCAATTTTTACGAAAGGTGGAAGGTTTCGTTGTCTTTTAATAAAAGTTGCAAAGTAAATTGCACATGATTTGCACAAGATGATGTGCTAAACCTGAACTAGCTAGTCGTCTTGCATTAGAGCGAAACATGACCTTGATGTTGAAAAAAGGTAAAAAATTTAATTTTCGTACTGTTCCCTCATAAAAGTTAAAAATTGAAACTTTCATGTAGCGTTCTGACCATGTTCCATTATTCCCGAAGCTTCCTCTATGAGAGAGCCAAAAATACAGAAAATGCTTTCTCATAGAAGAAGCTAAACGAATAATGGAACAATGTAAAAAAGCTATATAAAAATGTTATTTTTTACCTTTTATGAGGAAGCGATATGCAAATTTAACTTTTCAGCAGCAGAGGTTACTTTTTACTAATCATTTTTTGTGTTTTCATTCAATTTTTTTAATGTTATCATGCTCTATGTTTCAGTAGTCATCGATATTTTTATTGTTATAAATGACGCGGTCACACATAAAGACGTGTAAACTAAAATTTAATTCATATAATTTTTATTCGTTTTTTAATTCGATGCTTTCATTAACTTCGAAAGACACTTTATTAAATACTTCGCGTACATGGTCGCCACATTGACATCTCAACCACTAACAACTTTATCACCTTGTTTAAAATGTTCGATCAAGAACGAAAGAAAGCATTTATTTGCATTCGTGTTTGTAACTGCTGTTCTTCGTAAGTAGCGTTTGATTAATATAAAACGAATATTATCGGATGTTCAGCAGTATTGTATTTGAGAATGATATTCAGTCTAATTTGCCGACGAAAGTAAATCGTTTCGTTAGTGCGACGTTTTATTTCAGCGATATTTATACAACTTTTTCGTTGTACGCTTAGATCACGATCAAAACGCGCGACCCTAAATATAATGGCAATCGGACGTGTTGTCATTCCCGGGGTTGTAAATCCCGTTACCGAATATGAATGATTAGATATCTGATTTGTCGTGATAGCGCACTGTCGCACTTTAACTTAATGTGGTGAAGGTGTTAGTTTAAGATACTTAAAGATAAACCAAACACAATAATTTATACATGTTTAGGGTCATAGATATGGCTACGAAACTTAATGTATCCGCGTAGTAATGACGACGGTTTAAAGTGAACTTATCTCATGGATATACAGTAGCCATTACTCGCAGGATTGCGAAGTTCCGGGCTGGTCGGACTCGTGATGTTTCCGTCGCGAGGTCGTGAAAATTACTGGTTAGTCAAGAATGTTTACTTCTCTTGGCGGCTGCCGACAAGCTGTTATGTCTGCGAAAAATGGAGGATGCGACCCCACCATTTTTGTAGGTAAATAATTTCATGGGTCAAGTACTTGAGAGGTGGGCGGGTTTTAGTTGTCTCCAATCTCAAATGAGAAATATGGGGAAATTATGCTGGATAGTCCCGTTACATATCGGGCTTGACCAGTTAAAAATTCCGATGACGCACTCTTTACCTTCCTTCTTCTCGGGGACCTACCGACCCTTTTTTATTGGGCTAAAGGGAGAGTGGGAACTCTTACCTTCGCTGCCTTGAGAGATTAGCATTTGTACTTTATTGAATTTCGCGAGAAACTAAATTATTTGCTTATTAAAAAACAAAGATTTGACAGAACGCTTGGTCGTTCTGTACGCGACGGAGCAATCGTTGTCAATGTACAACATAGCATGGAGTATTATTAAAGTAGTAGAGTAATAGTTTTCTTTCGTCATTTATCGTCATATGTTATTGACCTTTCGATTACAAAGTTGGATTGCTGCTTAACATGTTTATTAACGACTAGCTGTGCCCGCAACTTCGCCCGCATGGAATAGTTATTTTGGGCACAATATTTATTCTTGCAAACAACTTCCTCAGCCTTATAAATTATATCTGTTTCTCACGACTTCGTTCGCGTCAATTTCTGTTATTATTTTAGACGATTTGGTTTTTACGTTTTAGACACGTTAGATTCGGAGATCGAACGCTGTTTGTTTGGTTGAGTGTAGTTCGCAAACTAGTCTGTGTAGAGAAAATAACTAGGCATAGGAATTGGGTTATGGTAAGTTGGACGAGTAAATGTTTCGTCTTATCATCGCTAGAGCGCGACAGTCTTGTGGCGAGGAAGGTAAAGGCGGAAGGCCACAAGCACGGACGTGGATGCGCCATCTGGCGTTAAGTCGGGGGAAGCTCGGAGCTGAGGCCCGGCCAATCCGCGCGCTTGGTGCCTTTAGTAGCTACGCGGGACTCCCGAGCATCTGCTAGCTTTGTTGACAGCTTGACCATGGGGGTCTTAACCTCTACTGTATGCGCGTGTGATTTTTGTTTTTTTCTTATAAACTAAAATTGTTTAGTTTCGCGACAAAAGTACGGATGTTTGTCGCGATCATAACTGTTCGGTGTAGTGTAGTGTTCGGGTGTTGTTCCGCAGCAAGTGTGAGCACGTGAGGCGGGCCGCAGGAGTATTGTGTGAGGGTAAGCATAGCTTATGTGATGTGTGAGAATTAATATGATAATAAATAATGTGTGGTGTGTCTTCTTTTTGCAGTTTTCGACGAGGGAGTCCTGCCGTGGTCACCTGGCGGGGAACTCTGAAGGAGATCTTCGTCGAAAGGTGCCACCGGGGAGTCCGTCGTCGAGGACTCTGGACGGAGAACCCAGGATGCTAGGTTCCGGGTACAGGTAAGTATGTTTTATATTATATATGTTAGCTTAGTTCTAATAGTGCCCTTCTTTTCAGGTTTAAAGATCAAGGTGTCGGAGGAGCTGCTGTGACAGTCTCCGGAGACCCGTCGGAGGAGGTCCCTGTCGTCCAGGCTCCGCCAAGGGGTCTCGTCGTAGGTAAGTTGTTTTGAATGTAGAATTAACTCACATGAATAGGTTTTAATTCTAATACTGGATTTTTTCAGGTTGCCCAGGGGGAAGCCCTGCAGTTTTTGGTGCCTCGGACAGGCTTGGGCGAGCCTATGGCTCTTGCGACGGAGCCTGAGCTCCTCCGTCGCCAAGTTTGGGATGAGTTCTTTTTGTGTATAATTGGTTTTAAAATGTTTTTGTAAAAACCTAATTGTCTTTTCTTTTGTTTCAGACTTTTTCCAGGTCTCGATGAAGAGAACTCGGTCGGCGTACGACACCGTCTTGATGTAAATCGATTCCTACGTGTTTCAATGTTTGCCCCTGTGATTTATTAATTGTAACGGCGAAAGATAGCTTAACGGGAACTTGAATTCTTTTGAAATTTAAAGGTAAATCATTTGAAATCTTTGGGATGCGAGGTATAAGCATTGTTTGAGTAATTGCTGGACAAGTTAAAACTATTGCAACGATCACGTTCTTGCCAAGAATTTTGACTTAAAGTCGGGTCCCGTTACATAAATTTGGTAGTTTGAGATTTCCAAGCAAAATTATTGGGGCACCTATTTTTAACTTGAGGAAATGTGTGGGAAGGCCACTTGGGTTCAAAGAATTAAGAAACTCCTGTGGGTAATGGACCGCATTCTCTTGATCCATTACATCATCAATAGATGTGTAGGTAACCATATCCGCTGGAAGTTTACTTAAAATTAGGTCGTTAATTTCGTCCACGATATTGTTTCTCGCCGCCAATATCAGCCTTTGACACTTTCATTGATGATTTTTATTTTCTATTTCGCTGATTTCAAGGTAAACTCTCAACATTAAATCTTAAATGTTACTCACTCTTTCTCCTGAATCGCGATCAATTTCAATTTTATTGTCAAAATGAGGTACTTTCCCGTCTTCTGTTAAAAGTTACTGTTGGTAAATCTTCGGGGGCTTGAGAGTCGTCGCGGGGAATCAGCACCTTGGCTGTTCTCCCATGCGAGTTTCGAGCGCCTCGGAGTCTCTCCCCACCCCTTCGAGATCGAGACTGCCGAAAAGGGGACCAGCGCGCGCTTCTATCCTGTGTCTCTACGACAGTGTTATAAGAAACGGCATCGGCTTCGGTCACGCTTCTTCAAGATTAATTTTCGCGATCCTTCAGACGGCATTCTAAACCCTTATCGCGCAACTCGTTGCCGCGATTTACGCCCGCGTCAATTGCAATAGTGTGAACAGTCTCTTCGGGGCTTATTCGTTAACAATTCGTGTAATTTGCCGAACAAGTGTTAAAATAACTTCCGTATGAGTTTAGCCACATATCTATGGGAGTTGCAACAACGTTACGTTGATCTATATTGTGACAACACGCTATCATTCTCTGCCCCCTACAAGTTCTGTATCACGAGTTCGTTAATAATGTTAAACTATTTTAAACGTTCAGCAGCCACGTTCAATAACCGTCACTCGCTAGTAATTCTTTACATTACGCTAATAAGATTATAGCCAGAATATGGGTTGGTAATATGGTCATCATAGCAAAACTTGTTTTATAATTCAAGTGAAAGATTGCAACGACATTGTCAAAGTTCACTGCGTATTCTTTAAAGTCTCCAATGAGGTCTTATTCAGACCTAAGCACGCGAGAAACCCGCAAAAAAAGGGAGATATCTCAGCACTTTCGAATATGATTAATCGTAGTTTTGATCCTCCGACGATGTGTGCTCTTATACGCTTCGTAAAAAAAAAAATTAAACTAAAATATAAAATCATGAGTTCTTTATAATGCTCTTTTATCGCGCAAATTATACATTTAACAGTTAGCGACCTAGGATTTCGTGACTGGGAAACGAGTACAGGCCTCTGTCAATATTTTTGGCGGCTCACTGTTACTGGACAGACAACCGTCCTGAGGCATAAAACTCTATGTATTCTTTAGTATTTTTCGTTCTAAAAATTGTATGTGTGTATATATATCACAATATGGTAGTATTTTCTGTATCTATTGTAACGGGAATTTTATATACCTCTCACCTACGGTGAGTCGGGGCGGGGGAGGGAGGGCAGGCAACAAAAAGACAATGGCAAATAAATTTCAAAAAAATAAAATAATTAACAGTGACTTTATTGATCGATGGGGCGCCAATTTTGTGACGCTTTCTCTTATAATTCTCTCACAACTGTGAGTCTGGGCGGTAACAAAAAACGGGGAGGCAGCAGAGAGAAAATTAATATGAAATATTGACGAATAATAGAAAATATACCAGGGGGCAACGCGATACAATACAAGAGTTCGAACGGGGCTCGATATAATGAGATGAGGTTCGCGGAGGAGGGAGATGCGGGGGGAGGGCTGACCGGTGTCAGCTGTACGCTGTCGCTAGAGACTCGGGATGGGCGCCAGCTACTTTGACGGTGTAGCACCGTGACTGAGGGGGAAACGGGGACAGAGGTACGAAGGCCGCCGAAAGTGTTTATCAACACTCACGGCAGTGGTTAATCAGTACAGTTACCAGTACCGGGGGCCGAGGGAACGAAGGGGAGGGAATTTCGAGACTCCTCAGGCCGTGGAAACACTGTTCAGGGCATCTTTATAATATAACCTCGGCACGTTTGATACTTTAAAATATTCGCGGTAAACTTTACAAGTCTCTGGGAGGGACGGAGGGGGTTTTTCGCACGCTGTTAACGATACTGCGGAAAATACTGCCACTCACGCGCACTATTTACTCGTGACAAAATCTTCGACTAAACTAACAAGAGACGGAGCATAAACTAAAACATAACTTAAAATCTACCGGTACAGGGCAAGGCAAAATTTCAGGGGGGGGGGGGGGGGGGGGGGGTAGAGGGGTGAAATTAAATGCGGGTGGGTGAAAGGGGGAATCGCAAGGGTACTCACTCAGACGCTCTCTCCCTCTCTCGATATAGAGAAAAAGGAACCTTAACGTCCTTGCGGATCCGTCCGGCTGCAGGGGCTTAATGTCCGGTAGGAGTTCCTCCAAGGGCTCAACCGGGATCGTCGTAACAATACTTGCTCTCACCGCTGTCTTGCACACTCACACACGCTAAATCGCTCGCAGGCCGTAGCTCGAAGTGACGAGCGGTCCTTCTCGGTGTCTTCACCGCTCGTCGGGACTGTCTTCGGGGGGCCATTATCGGCTGGACGATTGGTGGGTGGTCCTGGCGGGGCGACGATCCGTATGTTAATTGGGCGGAAGTTCCGCCGAATTTTCCTCGCGCGGCACGGCTCCTCTATGCGTCCCCTTCACCTTTTCTCTCGCCACGGTGGACTAGATGGTGACAGCTGCGGGGGGGGGGGGGGGGGAGCTCGCGGCTGTTGTCTCTCCGCGAGGGGTCCGGCGAGAAGGGGGGTCCAGGCTTCTTCGCTCGGTACGCAGCGGTAAGTGCTCGCGTACCGAGGCTTTTCGGGCGTCTGCACGGGCTGTCCTCGAGTCTTCGAGGCTTCTCTCTTCTTGCTCCGTTCTTCTTTCTTCTTTCTTCTTGCGGCTGAGCGAGGGCTAACGGGCAGGGGAGTAGAGGGAAAAAAACTGGACGGGAGGGGTTTACACGGTTTAATTCTAGTCTAAAATAACCTACTTACTTGCCAATTTCTTTCAACTGTTTTATTCTAATTTCCTTCGGTGAGTGGCGGGACCTCAAGCTAGGCCGAGGGGAAAATAGTAACGTACCCCGTTACACCATATATTCTCCCTAATGTGTAGCTATAATTATCGGTACTCCTTGACAGCTTGTAATTGGACGGTGCAGGTATCTTGAATGAATAAATAAATAATGTGACGGGTTTTCTCCGGCGATCCGTCGCAAAGTGAGAGTCATACGCCACTCTCGCGCGAATCAGCCCGGAAAGCGGTACCTTTTCTCACGAGAAGAGTGCCTTCATGTCGGTCGGACACGGTCAAACGTTAGCTACCCATACTTCTATTGATTTCGATCAATTTTTTATTCTTTTCCATACTTTGCCTGGAGCGTACGGCGACCGCCAGCTACTCCTGCACTAAGCCGTCTTCCGAAACACGGCAGCGATCCTGTCACAACGTCACGCTGCTCTCTCATTTGTCCGCACAGCAGGCAAGAGCTTCGCTAGGCAATTCGCCGACGATTCGCCGGTGTAGCACTAGGCAATTACCCGCTTCTACCTACATCGAAGACCCTGTCGCGACGAGACACCAGTTGTAAAAATCAACCAGCATCCGACTCGGCGTGGAACCATGTCTCCTCTGCCCCGGCAAGACAGCAGTCGCTGCGCCGAAATGCTCTCCTCGTGGGTTAACTCCCACTACGAGACATCTTGACATCTCGCGTTTGCGCTACCGCGACCGCAATATATTCAAACCCTGCGGAGATACGCGTAATTCAAATATCCGGCACATACAAACCACAGGGCGAATTTGAATAGACAGTGGGTAGGGACGAAAGGGTCCGCGATAGCGAGCTGATACTCGGGGACTCGAGCATAGGCTCCCGACAATGAAGGACATGGTTATCGTAGCCGATACGCGCACAACGTACCACGAGAATACGAACATCGAGGTGCACGCGAGCGAGGACAACTCACAAAGCCTGAATTTTAGTTGACTTATGTAGACTTCACTTTTTTCTTTCTCCTCGCGGACGTAACCGGCCCACTCCTCTCTACGAATTTTCCTCAAGATTGAGCGATGCTAGGTCGCTATCGTCTCGCATTCGATGCTTGTATTTAAAATTCTGTAGCCAGAGCGTTTTTTTTTTCGGGGCTGGGACCGATAAAGCCGAGTGAGATAAGTTTTGTATCCGACATTGATGTAAAAGGCTTACCGCAGAAAATACGGTTATAATAAATATAAAATATCCGCCACATGAAAACATGTATATTAGGGTAGGTAAAAAAAATCGATTATTTTTTTTTACAAGTGGCATGGAAAAATGTGTTGCTAGACACCTTCAAAAAATTCTCACTAAGCATGAGCTCTCAATTTTAATAGGAAGATCCTCCGCATCGCAGTTTTGTATTTTTTTCTCAGTACAATAGAAAAAAATTCATACCTCATCGTTTATCGATTAAACAAAAAAATGTTCCGAAAGAATTTTTTAGGAAATTTAATGTTCTACAAAAAACGTATCTTATATTTTTTCCGTAAACCTCACCATTTGGAATATATTAAGGATTTAATTTTAATTATTTCAAGACAAATTTCATTTTTGTTTATGAATTTTATAACTCGACAATAAATGTCTTTCACAAAATGCGCAAAACAAATTTCTGTTGGAAATTGACTGCTCTATAAAAATGGTTTCTTATGTTTTGGCGATGAAATTAACCGTTCAAAAGATATTCATCATCAAACTTTCATGTGTACGGATTTTAAAAGTTTTTGATGAGATATTCGAAAATTTTTTTATTATTTGAGTTTTATTTTCAAAATTATAAAAATTTTTCTTCAATTGTTCTAAACATTTTATTTTTAATCAGTAGTATTTCTCCTCTAGAGAATTTTTGTTTTGCATTTTATTACATCTTCTCACATTGCGAACGAGCGCCACCTACTTTTTCCTTTATCGTTATGTTAAGTTTCTCAGTTGATAACAACTAAAATACGTGTAAATTTTCTCAAAAATTGTAAATTAAATTAAAATTTTTCGAATATCTAATCAAAAACTTTGAAAATCCGTACACATGAAAGTTTGATGATGAACGATTAATTTCATCGCCAAAACATAAGAAACCATTTTTATAGAGCAGTTAATTTCAAATAAAAATTTGTATTGCGCATTTTGTAAAAGTCATTCATTGTCGAGTTATAAAATTCATAAATAAAAATGAAATTTGTCTTGAAATAATCAAAATTAAATCCTTAATATCTTCCAAATGGTGAGGTTTACGGAAAAAATATAAAATACCTTTTTTGTAGAGCAACATATTTCCTAAAAAATTCTCTCAGTCCTTTTTTCTGTTGTATCGATAAATGTGACGTATGGATTTTTTCTATTGGACTGAGAAAAAAATACAAAACTGCGATGCGGAGGATCTTCCTATTAATATGAAGAGCTCATGCTTGTTGACAATTTTTTTGAGGTGTCTAGCAACCCATTTTTCCGTGTCACTTGTAATAAAAAAAATAAACGATTTATTTGACCCACCCTAATGTATATAGTTGTACCATTAACATGTAACTACTTGCACAATAAAAACAGCGATGAAGTGGACACGAAGCAGAGTACACAGTGTTAGTAAACATCTCGTAATAAGTAGTGAAAAGCGGACCGAGTTATAAAAAACATCGATAAGAAAATCAAGCCTTTTGTAGCATATTGTAAAATCACATGGCACAATGCACAAAGGAACGTACAGAAATATACTGAAACCAGCAGATTGATGGAAGACGATCTTTAAGTCGGGTATTGCAATAATACTATTTAGCATGACAGTGGAAATGTTATATCGAAACTACAGGAACGTTACATCTGTTGTACCCCAGTTTCTCCGATACGTCGATTATTGCAGTGACGTCATCGCTCGATAATTAAAGTAGAACGCGGCATGCATCGAGTACATGCCGTAGCAAAATGATACCAAAAATATTCGAGTCGGCAGTTTGACACTATCGAGTAACCCGGTAATTCGAGCATCGGTTCGGTAATTGCCGAATCAGATGTTTTGGACTCGTACCGTCTCCAAGTTTTGGTCGACAGAGATAAAGAAGCTAGTATCCAAAGTCAGGTCAGTGTCACGGTTAGATAATATTCAAGCGATCGGTAATAATTAGTGAATCAGATATCGAGAAATGCGGTAGTCGGAAGAATTGTTTCATCATTCCAAACAAAACACGTGAAACCGCGAAAATTAAACTGACATGCTTGCTCGTACCCCTGTATAAGGGGCCACGGGCTTTATAAAAGACTCGTCAGTCTCTTCGGAATTCCCAATTCTTACGGTTGATTCCGATCCATTTAAACCAAGTAAGGCTTCGCAAATCGTGAGCAAAATATACAACAAATAAACTAATCACATAGAAGACAAGCATACAAAGTGTACCGTAGCGATTGGTAAATAAACTGTCATACTAATATTGTTCTTATAAACTTTATGAAACATTGCTCTAAATAAACATTATTAGAATGTTATTATTACATTATTTTTATTAGTATAACAGTTCGAATAAACTGTGCATTTATAATTCTCTTGAGTTACAACCCTTACGTTTTTTAATTAGTAATAAAGATTCCTCTCTCGCATCAAAGCATCACGAGTTTTTTTTACCAGATCCCGACACCAACCGATAAAAAACAACAGGGTATGCGCCCAAGGAGGCGAAAGGGTTAATATTTTTTTGTGATAAGATAGTTTTTAATGCGATCTACTGAGATTAGTGACCGGAAGTGGAGCCCAAATCGCTGAAGATAGAGAAACTCACCATGGGACGAAAATTAGGGACTTCTGAAATTTCAATAACGTTGTCATGAATCTTTCGAAAGGAGCAGCTGGCAACTGCGGAAAGTCTTGGATAAGCGAATACCGTTCCAAAAAAAAGAGTCAAAGGAGGGTGAGGCCAGCGTAAGTGACGAGACCCAAAGAAATCCCTTTACGGGAAGCTGCGTCGCAGCACACACAGCCTAATCGGAGGAGTACTTGGATGGCTCGATTTTGGATTCCGGACTAATTTATTAATGCCAATTTTTTGTCACCACCAGTTCAGGTCAGAGTCGGAAATATACAAATAATCGTCGCGCCGGAGTTCGAAAAAATCGGGGTCCTGCCTTTCCATGGGGTTTAGTGAGAAAAACCATCGGAATTGCCCTCCGTAAGTGATAGAGAGAACGGTTGCAGTGGAAGAGTGATCCGAGGATCTCTGTCGGATGAAGTTCCAGCCCCGCGAGCAGGACCACAATGTTGGCTGGGAACAGAGTCAAGCTTACCTCAGCAATGGCGATTCTGTTACGTCCTGACCGATGAAGGGTGAGTTCGAACCGATACGACCATAAAAGAGTGATCTCGCTTTCGAGTTAAGGCGTTAGCCCTTTACTCAGGGCCGGAGACCTCGCCGTACTGTCGCGGACTTATGAGAAATGATGTCGTACAAAGGTTGCGAGCCCCTGGAGAACCGAGCAAAATAGGACACAGGTTGCATGCAGAAATGAATGTTGGAAACCGGAGTTTCAAAGAGATACCCACAATATGTATTTTGAACGAGAATTTGTTCCGATGGTCGCAGAGGCTTGGACTAGAGCCAAATTGCTTGTATTAACTTAGTATGAGAGAGAAAGAGAGAGAGTCGTACGTCAGAGATTCGTCGTAGCGGAACCTTGCTCGCTCTGTACAGCGGTGAACGTCATCACAGGTTTGGTGTAGGTGAATTAACTGTAGTAATTCGGAAATTGCTGCCCTCGTATTTTAATTCCAAGTGTTTTAATTACCTTATTGCACGCTGCCGGCGCTTGTCTCTTAATTTCGAAAGAGGAAATCGATGTTTATAAATGAACGTAGAATTGTATTAATTAGGGACTAGATTAATCGAAAAGTTAAAGTAGGCGATTTCTATGAGTTTTCTTGTTTGCTTTCTTTTAACCGGAAATCGGAAACAACAAAGCATATTGAAGGCTATCTAAGAAGCAACGAGCCTCGGCTTGGCCACAAGATCAAAGTACCGAGGACAGACAACGGTCTGAAATTTATCAACAAGGATATGTGAATGACTTTGTGAAGAAACGAGAAAAAGCACAAAACCAACACAGCCTATGCACCGTAGCGGAACGACGCGATTGAAAGAGGAAACCGAACGATTTTTAAGGCGGCACGTAGTATACTTCACGCGAAAAAAATAGATCCAAAGCTGCGCTTGGAGGAAGTACACACGTACGTCGTTAACCGGATAAGGACAAGCAGCGACCGGCTGTTTGCAGTCGGTGAAACACAGAATCGAAGTTCCCCACGGTTTACGCAACTACGAAAGAACTAGTCCGGGTTGGAAGACCAGTGAGCGATCTAACCGAGCACCTGATAAACGTTCGTTTTGTTGTGTTTCTTGGCGCATTCAGTTTGCTCCAACTTTTTTTCTGGAGCAGCAGAGCAGCGATCACGGTTTATTCGAAGGACAAAATTTTCTCCTCTCACATCCAACATCTGGAGGGATTTTATACCAACCACCTTGACGCCAACCTATAAACATTACCAGTATCGTTATCCGCGAGGACGGAGATAAAAATCGCTTAGTTGACTATTCCTGTAAGCGGATCGGAACGAAACAAATTACTAGTAAAATAATGGCCAACATAATCGAGCTGATGAAAACAGTATTCGTGACTCACGGTATACGAGAACATAAGATAGCGGACAACACGACTGTCAGAGGAGTAGAATTTTGAGGGTTTGTGAACATGTCATCCCGACTCTTTATAATTAAAATGTGAAGTTTAATTACATAAAAATAGAATACTAATTGCATGCTGTAGTGAAATGGTTTTAAAAAAGAACACGTGAAATCGAGGTTAATAAAAGCAAAACCTGATGATATTAAAACAAAAATCTCTCATAGATGTTCGAACGATGAATTTCATGGATCTTAACGAAACACCTAGTAATGTGAGGTCCATATGTACCGCCAGATACGCAGATAAACAAACGACAAAAAATGTAAACGTAACAACTGAACTCCGGACGTGGCTCTCTTCGCATGTCTAAACGCCCTCAGATATGCGAGGAGATGGGCTATCGTACTGCAATTGCGATAGCCCACCTCCTGATAACCTAACAAAAACAGTATGTAAAAAGATATAAGCAAAAATGTGAGTGAGCTTTCAGTTCATAGATATACATAGGCCAGTTAAGCCGGACGCAAGACAGTAATCGACTAGAAATAAAATAATTGTTAATATCAATAATTGTCGTCATATTTAATAATCGACCAAATGAACCGTATGAGATTGGTTGCATACAGGGATCTTAAAATACATCCCTTCCTGTTTAAATACGATTATACTTTTATCGATAGATTGGTGTTCCAGAATTATCGATACTTACGATTGCAAGAAAGCTTCAATTTTGGGATATACGGCACTTCGACTCCGGCGATGCAATAATTTTGATGATTTTGAGTCCACTTTACTTGGTAGTTGCCAAGCTAGAGCGGCCGTTAATCCTACAATAAGGTCGGTCCTTGCGTATGTACCAATAGTTAAACAGTAAACCAACTATAAAAATGAATGTACAATAATGAAAAATAACAAAAAAATCCGTGTCTGTATTTCATTTGTGTCATAAACACATCGTTTACCTGAAAGTTGCTTCCTTCCGGAAATATTAAGTATCTTTTTTGCCTGGACCGTACTCTATCACTAGTTGAGCCAAGATAAGTCTCATTTTCCTTCGAAGGTTCCCAAGTGTTAACACCTGTCGTTGCAAAAATTATTTGATAACGACTGATAAAAACAAATATTCCGAAGATCCCGTAATGTATTTGCATTTTTCAAGTTTTTCCGGGTTTTCATACAAAGAAGTAATTGCAGCGGTTAAATGAACTTTTTGGGGCGCTCAAATGATTTCTGACAAGAATGAACGAGGCAGGAATAACCGTGAATAGAACTGATCGTTTCGTAACTGTGTAGAACCGAGCGGTATGACGGAGTCTTCTTACATCATCGGTATATCAACAACACCTACGAAAGTTGCGAAGACGTGAGCTCGATAATTCGTTGTCATAACTTATGGAAGACGTGTTCCGTTGAAAGTTCCGTTATATTTGCTGATCGAAAAACATAAGCATTGGACATTTTTAGAGTAGCACCATGCGGACTTTTGACAAGAGTCGATCTATAACGATATAACACTGTACAGACGGAGTCGTGTATCAAATACGTATGCGTTTGTTGGAAGGTACACAAAGGTACACATTTTCGTGGTCTCCGACAGTTATTCACAATGCGTACTCGGAGAAAATTATGATACATCATGATATGTGACTAAATCCAGGAAGGATACGATGAAACTACCTTGAGAAAAAAATAGGGAAAAGAAATATGAAATTCGATCGGCGCAAAGCTTGTTCGACGGTGCGTCTCAGCCCAGTGGCCATCTTATTTCCGTATGCGATATCGGGCGATTGGCGATATGAAAGTTTGGTAAGCACGATAGATGCAAAAGTATTTCTTCTTTATTCCGTTCGTCATTTACAGAAATAATTGTACTTCCAGCTAAATGCAACCGTTTCGTCAGTATACTCGCCGACAGGATTGTTATGCATTTTGATTATCGATATCGATGTAGGTCTTGGAGGTATGAAATAGTGGCAGACGACCCATTGAACTCGAAGTAATGGAAGAAATAACGAGAACAAATTGCGACTTGAAATTTGCACATTTCCACAATTCTTGTTAATTTGCAGAGTTTCGTTTATGAAAAGGCATTTTCTGTATTTTTCACTTTCTCATAGCAAAATCCCCGCGAACAAACAAACATTGTAAGAAAGGCAACTGAAAATTTTAGCTCGTATCTTTTATCGCGAAGCGAGGTGGACATTTTTATTTTTAAGTTGTTTCAATGTCTATATTGTGTTTGATTTTTATGCAAGATAAGTAAATGGTTCACGTTCTCGAAAAAAAAAACGAAAAAATAAAAAAATCAGTGTGCAATATTAGAAATATCAAGTGCACATTATCTTCAATCTTCTCGTGACATAAAAAGAATTCTATCTCAGAAAATTGAAACCGTCTGTATTTTCGACGAAATTTCTTGTAAAAATTGCGACATTAGAATTGACATAATCTTTCGTTGTGAGGCCATCCAGATTTTTTTCCATGAATGACGCATCTTCCAATTATTTGACTTTAGCAACATTTAATCCATACATTTGTTATTCATATAAATAATAAAGTACTAAAAAAAGAATTCTCAAAAAATAAAATAAAAAAAATACCTTTCGATTTTTATGGTATCTCGCTTTTTAAGCCTCTCTAGTATTCGTAAATGTCTCGAGGATCGATACTTGTCTCGAGTCAAATATTGAATTGTTGAGCTCGTCCGCGGTGTAATTTCGCACCCCGCCCGTACCAACACTGCGCGTCCTCAGCATCGCCCGATGCGTATCGTTTTCTGATATAGTATTGAGTGTTGTTGCTGAGCTCGGATCATCATAGACCAGCGGGTCTGAAGTCCGCGACACACGCCGTGATTTTGAATCACTGTCCGTGTCGCGATACTCACACCCCGCCACTCATAAATTGCAGCGATTCAGCTTTGTTATGATCGTTCGTGGATTGGTGAGGATCCCCGAGTGGCGCAGGAACGTCAGCGTCTGGATAGCGACGATCATCGATAGATTCGCCTGGAGTATCTCTGCAAATCAAGTAATCGAGTCGTGGCTAGAACTTGGCACGTTTGTTCCGTAGTGACGTTAAACGAAGAGTGTTAGTTATGAGAACGGTCTAAGATTTCTTGAACAAAGACTTTGTATGGAAAAGTTAAGGAAAAACCTACGTCCCGTGTTGGGGATCGTTCAATAGTGTTAAGACGAAGAACCCCCGCCAGCGAAACTAACCAGTGAAGAGTTAGGACAAGTATGGAAGAATGGGAGGCGATATCAGTTAGAAACGACAAGATAAAAAATAATCCCTAGCGTGTAACTGGTTTTAGAAATGCAGCCGTTTTGAATCGAACCTCTCAACAGGGTAAATGATATTTGCACGAAAACCTTTCGTCTCTCCCTTGTCAGGTACTCGTGAAACGCGCATGTACGGAACGCGGCGAATCACCCCAACATAAAGTAAGAGATTTACTACAACCGAGAATGAGTCTTGCTGTACCTCGGGCATAATAAATGAACTGGTGAAGGCAGTAGGATGCGTCTTTGCATTTTTCTCGAGTGGTTTTAGATTGGAGCCCAATAATTTTTTTTTTGTTTGGGGAAATTAATGATTAATACTTCTGATTGTTTTCCTATTCATTGCCTATTTTTTACATAACGAATCTCTTGGCGGCGTGATTGCAATTTGACGGTTCGGTCCGGCCCGGTAAATTCCTTCTCCGCGTGGGACGACAATTGGGTCCCTCAGGCCCAGCAGTTGGAGGGTCGTTCCAAAAGTTTTTTGATCGATCTCGCTTACGATGTAAATATTGTGAAATTTCACGATCTCTCAGAGGGAGCGGTGATCTACGCTAGTGTTAGGATCGTGATTCAGACTTCTCCCGAAATTCTCGATCAATCCCTCGGTACTATAATCGTGTGACACACTCCCACTTTTTTCCAAGTGGTTAAAAAGTTGCTGAACATGCAGGATGGGGTTATCGGCGCGTTTAAAGAGTCAGCCGAATTAAAGGAAATCGACTACAGTACCTACTGGTTTTTTTTCCCCCAGTTGGCCGTCGTCAGATGTGGTGGGGATGACAATTGTCGGTACCTATAGGTTTTTGTTTAAGATGGCGGTTGTTTGGAGTGGGGAAACTGTGAGGTGGTGGGGAGGTGGAATATGGGAGTGAGTTGGCTGGAGCGCGTACGGGTCCGGCTGGTCACGGGCATAGCGACAAGTCATGTTGGATTTTCGAGGTTCATTGACAGCCAAGTAGCGGCGAGTCCATCGCGTCCGTCTCTTGCCGGTAGAACGTGTTGTGTAGCGTACCACCGTGGCGAAATAGCGGGGGATGCCTGAAGTATAAAGAGTGCCCGGAGAGCTTCGAAGCTTCAAATTCGCTTGGTATTCCATCAATAGTAGAGTACGTAGTTCTTGAGGCTGAATGCCGTAGCTGTCGAAGTACGATCCGCGTCCACGACGATCGATGTGAATGCAACCCAGCGTCCTCGAGTCCGGTGTGGTCGTCAGTGTTCACTACAATGGCTGTCAGATTTGTTAATAGAGTTGAAATCTGATCCGCTGCAGGGACACTTCGCGAGACTTTAAAATCTAGGCCCTGCAATACCTGGCAAATCTGTGTAAAAGTCGCGTGGCTACTTTATATTCACAGGTTCAGGTAAGAAGTCAAACTGTAGTACGTGCGCGGGTGTAGGAGGTACGTCACCAAGAATCCACTCCTTTTTTGCCGCATTGTTTAAAATGATGCAGACCGACTTGCGTCGAGGTAGCAGATCGTTTAACAATGGACAGTTCTTTTCCTTAAGGATGATGTGTCGGTACGATCGGAAACAAAAGCTAATGAGATTTTCACTGAACACATGTCTCTTGATATCTGTTGAAATAAATTATTCGAATCAACATTTTTTTTTATAATTTAAATTTTGGTATTAAGTTTCCAAAAAGATAAAATTTAGTGATCATTTTAATGAAATAACCATAAAAACCTTAATATAAGTGAAAATTCCAGAATAACGTTTGTTAGTAACTGTACCTTGAATTTAATTTGAAAAAAATAAAAATTTCATTTTTTTTGTCACAAATTATCAACACAAATTGCCCCAAAAATAAACAAAAAAATTAGAAGATAGATGCATACGTACGTACGTTGCAAATTTTATTTTATTTTATTTTGTTTAATAAAATAAATGTGGTTTTAAACTTTATAATTATGTCGAAACCTGAAAAACAATATCTGTGGGAAGGAAAAATTGTCAGCAAGAAAGTTTTTCTACAACGACGTAAACAAACAGAGCTTGCCCGTCAACTACCACAGAAACGTAAACTTGCTGAGATACAGACAAGTGATAATTCTCAAGAGCCAGGAAATCATAAAAACATGAAGAAGAATCAGAATCATCGGAGGGATATCGTATTGTCGATTTAAAATACTTAACTGACCAGCAGTGGTGCATCTCATGCAAAGAAACATTATCTTTACAATATGCGAAATCAGAACGACGCATAGGGCCTGCATCTGTTACAAATCAGTAATTGGTAAGAATTTTTTATTTATTTTTTCTAGATTCGATAAATTTGAATTTCATCAAAGATTTGACTTCTTCGTTCGGATCTTTTCAACTTTTCGGTGCATTACACAGTGGATTAGGTTGGGCGCATCTTCAAAAATTATTCGCGTGCATGGACATACCCAGCTTTGGATTTCGAACCTTCACACAGTGTGAAAAAGAAGTTGGATTAGCAGCTGAGGTCATCGCAAAAAAGTTGCAGGGAGACAGCAAAATTAGAACGAGAAAAAACATATCTAGCAATCGAAAGCTTTAGAAAGCTAACTGTAAACAGAGAAAGTTTTATTTTAATAGCAGCCCGGGAGAAAATTTTTTGCATCTACTTGTAGATCAGGGCCATTTTTAAGATTTTCATAAACATGAGGGAATGGTCGTTACGAGCAACAAATTACTGTAAAACTTATGTGTTTGGATATCACAATTCATTCGAGAGGGTGTAAAAGAGCATGAAGATTCTGGTATTTTTATACTTTTCAAGGTATAAAATATGATCTAGATCTAAATAGGGAAAAAATCTACTCTTGGAAACACATAAAAAATACGTGGAAATTCGGAAGTAAGCTCCGATTACATATAAATCCCAATTTTACAAATTGTATATATCCAATTTTTATTTAAACAAAATATTTTTTGGTTTGTGAATATTTTTTGCTCGATTTTTTGTCTATTTTCAAATTATATACTTTACATTTCTACCCTTTACCAGTAGAAAGTACAATACCCTTGAAATTATGGTTAGATGCAAGTAAAACATACTAAGAACATGTAACATTTCTTCTCTTTTCCATCTTTATATTTAATATTTTGAATTGTATTTAGTCCGGAGGAATGCCAATGCAATTATATTACACATCGGCGCCTTTCGAATGAGGATGCACTACTTTATGAACTATTGACATCTGCGAAGTCACAAGATTCGCCAACATCTGGAAATTTAAATACACTTGAAAATGAATCAGGTGCATCGAGGGATGATGTAAGAATAATTGTGTCTTACGATATGGGATGGAGTACGAGAGCAGCCGGTCGACAATACTATAGTAAAAATGGATTGGGAGCCATCGTTAGAGGGTCAACAGGCTTAGTTTCAGATTTTTCTACGTGTAACAGGATCTGCGCTACATGTAATCGAGGAGGCCCAGCATCAGATCATGAGAATTGTCGGTTAAATTTTTATGGTTCAACAAAAGTCACGGAACCTCATGTCGCTAAAAAACTTGTAGTCGATAGTGAGATACTCAAGGCTGAAAATATTGGAATTGGAGTATTAGTAGGCGACGATGAAAGCTCGACAATTTCTGTCTGCAGAGCTGCAGCTAATCATCCGATCATTAAGCAATCTGATGTGAACCACACACCAGGTGGGGTAAAAAGAACATAACATTCAAAAGAGTTACAAAGAATTAACCAAAGATCGTATTGTTTACCTTCATCGGTGTTTTACCTATGCTTTATCTCAAAATAAAGGGAATAGTTCCGGTTTAGCTAGGGCGATTCGAAGTATACCTCATCACGCTTTCAGTGATCATACTCAATGCGGCACATGGTGTGGATATAATGAAGATAAAGAGAATTATGTACATAAAGTTATTCTAGGGGGTTTGCAAAATCGAGTTTTATTGTAAGAATTAAAGAAAATATTTGACAAGCTTGCAGACAATGGGCAAAAGTTTTCTGATGGTGCATCTAGCAATGCAAACGAACGCCTTAACGGGACAATGGCTGGCAAGGTTCCTAAATAAAATGTTTAAAATATAGGACACAACAGATAAACTTAAATTTTAGTAAACATCTGAACCGCCACATTTCTTCAAGAAAAAGAATTCTATCACAAAAACGAGCAGAAATTAGAAGCCATTCCTATAAAAAACGCCGTATGTAGTTTAAAAAATCCCGCACAATGTTACGTTATCGTCACGAAAATGAGGAAGGTATGACATATCAAAGCAATTACTCCCGTCTTAATCAACCTGCAGTATCTGATAAAGAAATTAAAGATAATGATTCTAATTTGGAAGAAGATACTTGTGAATCTGTTATCGTTCTTTTGGATCTAGAAATTTCAGGTTTTGAGGCAGATTGCGATATTCTCCAAATAGCTGCAAAATGTGGCAATAGAATACGCGACCTTCATAAATCCTGTTTGCCAAATTTCATCAAAGGCTACCCACACAGCACAGAATATTGCTGCAATATTATTTGAATCTTGCAATCTTGTATATTGCGGTGCTATATTGGTGCAATAATGTTAGATACTTGTCCTCCGATTTTTCCCTGAACATTTCAGGAATTTTCGGTCAGATGGCCGATTATCCAATATTTTCATCTTGGAAATTCATTAAAAACCTCAAAAACGAATCATGGAGAAAGCATTCAATAAAATAATAATTTAGTCCGAAGAAATACATAGACGAGTGTACAGCGGAAATCAAGCGTGCGAGGGACGGTAACCTGATCCGCAGAGATAAGGATAAAAATGCTCCTCGCAGTTGTAGAACATAGGGTCTGCTGTTCGATGCGTGTCACGACGGGCACGATACTCAGAATGACCGCCGGGCATAATGAGAGCAGCACCTCCTGGACTGCAAGTACCGATGAATAATAGATCATCGATGCAGTCCAGAAAAATCACAGATAAAACAGAGAAACGAAAAATGAATGCAAGATGGTGTGATGAGGTTGACCACGAAGACGGCGGAATTTTTAGGGAAATTATCAGTAAACTCACGAAATAAATTAAAATCAAATATGTCAGGATAAGTTAATTAATAAGTAGATTATACAGGAAATTACAGGAAAAAGAAAGATGTGAACCAATTATAAATAATAATTCAGGAAAATATTTAATCAAGTATTGAGATAAAAACTTATGTCAATATTTGTTAACTTCGGAACAAAAATTCATACAGCTTTGGTTCAAATTGGAAATTTCACAAAATTCAAGAGAAAATTTAACAATCAACCAGTCAAAATGTTAAAAACATTGTAAAGTTGAGAAACACAGAAAATCTAATTAATTCATCGAAGAAAGGGATCATGTGACAAAAGTGGGGAGGCGTCGCGCGATATGATAAAGGTGACGCAGGGGTGTCCGGTCCAAAAAGTTACCTTTTAGCGCGGACACGGGGGTAGAGACAGTAAGGAAGGAAGAGCAGTCAAGAAAGGAATGAAGAGTAGACAAGTGGGGAAGTCAATCAAGAGTAGTCAGAAGTAGTCAAGCGAACACATTTGAGCAGAGAGAGAGTTGATAGTAAATTAAACATTCGAAATAAATTTCGTGACAGACAACAATTTGGTAACAATCGAATCATAAAATTTCTAACGATCAGGGACCAAAAAAAAAATCATTCAGTTCAATAAAACAATTCACATCTATAGAAATCATTTCATTAAAATGGAGAGTCTTTCTTCAAACTTCATCCAGCGTTAAAATCATCGATCCACATTATTCCTGAGAATCAATCGTCTTCATTCGATTCCGATTGAAGAATTTCCTATCTGAGAAGCACTCCTAAGTTGAAGGACGATCATCGTCGTCGATTCCACCTCGAATATTCTTTGATACTTTGGGAAGGATGTTTCATTTCAATCGATTAACATCATCGATCAACTGATTCGTTGCATTATCCATTACAAGGTAAACCTATTTAGATAAAACTCTATTTCCGTAGGAGTATCGTCAATGATAATAAATATTCATTTCATTTCCTTGAATGTTAATTCATTCAAAGTTAACTAATGAACATTTATTTGTGATGTTGATAAATAGAAATATTTCACTAGTCAACTTTTACATGAATGCGTAAACCTGATAATGAATTTTAAACGGCTATATATTTGCACGTCCAAACATAAGCATACACGTTCAAGGCCCTATCCCGAATTATTTTCCGAAAGGTTAGGTTCAAAACAGGGCCGAAACCTTGATGAAGCGTCACTTCCGAATAACGTGTAAAGGGAGGGTGCGAATTCTCCTTGACCGAGATGGAGTGAAAATTGCTGAACGAGATGTAACATACATTTTTGGGGGCTCGTCCGGGATCTTTAGGGCATGTATATGCATAAAAAACACTGAAACAAATATAAAATAATTAAATAAAAGAACGAATAACTAAATAAATAACACAAACATTTTTTTCGATATGACTAGTAAAAGGAAATAAAACTCTAAATGACTTCAACTCGCTCAAAATGTACTCTTCCCGATCAGATCGTGCATACGTATCCGGAAGACAGAAAAAAATCGAAAAAGATAATTAATCCAAAAGCTCAAATAACACAAGTTTCAGACATTGAGGAATTCGGTCAGGAAGACGGATTAGTAACGTCAACTCCATATCCTATAGAGGCAATAGCTATTATAGAAAAAATTTCGGAAAATTCAGGAGATAAATGCGAACCGGACATAACTGAAGCTCTTGGACGTAAGATAGAACTTGTTACGAAAACATTTGGTGAACATTTGCTCCAATATCCAGACACAATCAATTCAGGTGTCAAAAATCCAGAGAAAATTCATTCAAAGAGTAAAAGTCTTAAGGGCTTACATACAGTTAGAAGGCTTTAAAAAGACGGATTTCCAAGAATTTTTTTTGCGCAGACTATTCAATTTATTAATTTGAAAATTGGTGTACATATTATAATAGCCTTATAATATATTAACATATTTTTTATTTGTAAAAATAATCATCGCGAATGTTGCTATCGCCGATCTCCTAGAGCTCCGCAAAAAAAACCAATTTTGCGGTAATCACGATATCTCTGGACCGGATTATCTGAAATGAAAAAACCAAATAAATTTTGTTAATATAATACATTATCTAGTATTTAATCGAAGGAATTAGCGAAAAAATAATTTTTGACAAAATGGCGACTTCTCAAAGTAAAAGACTCGATTTTGAACGAAAATTTAAGCCTTAAATTGTTTATAAAATGGAAAATGTTTATCGGAGAAAAAAATCTTCGATTAATTATAAAAAATCTAGTTAAAAAGGTTGTGTTAAAATTTGAGACTGATCGGTTCAGCCGTTTTCGAGAAATCTTGATCACCGATTTTGAAAACATAGTTTTGAGAAAAACGCGTTTAAAGTTTCAAAAGCGTATTACATGTGGTAAATTTTGTTTTTTTTTTCAACTTACATGGAGTCATCTATTCCAGGGCCATATAATAATCCGTTCGCATCGTTGGCAGCTTCTAATAATTCGATTTGATGCTGTCTGCGAGCCATTCTTCCCTCTCTGGTGCTCTCGTGTGATCTCAGGTCGGAGATCTTGATGCGCTGCGCATCTTCTTTATCTGTATATGAATGCGCATTGGCCCCAAGTGAGACGCCCATTGCATTCATATAATATAAAAGGGCAGCTGTCCCTTCATTGAAGATGCCAGCTATATATGCAGCCATTTCCACCGTTTTTGATCCGGCTGGAAGTACTTTTGGAGAGATCTTCCACACCAGTTGGTTATAGCTTTCATTATTGTTTTGGGTGAAACCACCCACACATCTTTCCAATAATTTTTTATTGCTGAGATCTTCATAAATGGGCCTCAGGGCCTCAGCAACTTCTTGTGGAAATGGCTGATAATCATGCTTATAAACTGATAAGTTATCAGCAGCTGCTGCCCGCTGCCAAGAGCACCATGAGTCCAATCCGATCGGACACTTTGCGTGTTGTTGATTTTCGTCTGTCGAGCAGTAATGATAAAATGTGGCCCAGATTGCATTACTCGTATTCTCAACCGAATCACAATTTCTCCTAATTGCTAAGCCATAATAAACTGTCAACTTGTCGATCATTTTTGCTGTTAGCTTGCCTTTTCCACCGAGAGTTTTTTTTTGTATTTTTTTTCCATCCTTTTTTTCCACCGTTTCCACTTTCTTTTTCACACAATTTCGGAGTCGCGTTCCCATTCTCTTCTGTACGTGTCCAATACATTCCTTCTTCACGACTTCTTGATCACCGTATGGGGCAGCTTTCAAAATCCCGGAGTACGTTTTAGAATCACCGTCTCCAATGTAATTTCTGTACTGCACTCCGAATTTTTCCACTGAACGCTTGAATAGGTCGATCACTGCATCAACTTCCATTTTTCCAGAAGAACCTGAATGATTACAACTGCAATCATCTTGATGGTTTTCATACCATTGTTGATATTCTTCACTATCAAGTTTGCTTTTCCAAGTTTCGCATTGTTTGCAATAGGCACTTTTCACGAGGATACCAATTACTTTCCCAGAATAATATCCGATCAATGATGTCACTCCATACAAGGAAGTATATCCTCGCTTTTTAGATAGCTGGCGCGCCGGTCCCCGACTGTGAGACGCGCCTCCCTAACGCGCCTTCATAAATGTGTCTATAACTTCGAAAATATTCGTCTGATTGACATAAAATTTCGAGTGTGTATGCTCAAATATATGTATATTCAGAAAATACAAGAAAAAAAACGATTTTTTAAAAATTACAAGTGTATGTAAGCCCTTAAAGGGAACGAAGTATTAATTGTAGATTCACAAACTGCAGAACAAACCGTAATTAATCAATTAGGAGATTCTGAAGGTTCGTTTACATCGGTAACTGGTTTCACTACACCCTGGTTGAGAGTGAGTAGCAGTTCCTGTGCACAATTACAATCTAGATCCTCGGAAATAAATTCAACACCAAAGAGGAGGCATCCTTTCATAAAATCCTATTCAAAATCCGTTTCACCCAGAAGGAAAATTGCACCAGGTGACAGCGAAAATTTCTTATTAGAAGCGGCAAGACTATTCGGTTTAATTGGAGACAAAAAGGGAGATTCAAATAAGTCAGAGATAAATTATACAAGCCCATTAAATAGCTTCACTAGATTAGCAACATTAACGGAGGACTCAACGGGACCTAGGAGAATTAGATACACTGTGAGTAAATTGAGACCAAGAAAAGATCAAAATCAGAAAGTTAAGTTGTCACACAGAAAACAAATAACAGAAAAGGTTGTTCGAAATTTATCTAAAAACATGGCACCAGTTATGTCATCCGTTCAGCGAAAGAAAAAGATTGGATAAAAAGAGATTTTAAACTATGATCAAATCGACGAATTAATTAGGGACGAACAGAGTGGTGGAGACCGCCGTGGTGGTAACGGTGGTGGTGACGGCGACAAAAGGGGAGGTAGGGATCATGATAACACGAACCAAAAACCGCTTCATCGAATCGTACCGTATGTAACTCAACCGGTAATAAATACGACCCCGAGAAACACAGATAATTTGAAAGACGCTTTATCGGTGATAACAGAGTTCGACGGAAACCCGAGTTCGTTAGATAAATATATCACTGGATTAAGAGATGGCCTGGAAATAGTTGGGATGGAAAATGAATCAAATTTGTTGAAACTGGCAAGATCGAAATTAGTCGGGGATGTATGGAATGAAATTTCAGGATATAACTTTGAAAATATCGAGGAATTTATCGTAAGTATTTGAAAAAAACTTACGATCCTCCGAGAGATATTTATCAGTTACAAGGAAAAATGGCAATTAGTGTGCACCCAATCAAGAAACAGTAAACCAGTACGCACAGCGCATTTTGAAATTAGCCAAAAAAATTAGCGAAGCTCATTATGATAAAAAAGGATATTTCGATGAGTAAGATCAGGAGATAATAGATCATATGGCATCGACTTGTTTCAAAGAAGGATTAAAAACAGAAATGCAAAATAAATTAGGGAAAGAGGAAACTACTCTCATAGCGGCAGTTGAGGAGGCGAAGGAAATTGAAAGAAAATTGATAAATCTAGAGAAATTAAGGCAAGACGCTCAGGCGAAATTAAAGCTTGAAAGAGAACTCGGTAAAAATCCGAAGAAAGCGAGCGTAAAGATTATTGGAGAAGTTAACGAGAAATCAACGGTGGTTGTGGTGAACACCAATATACCAGTAGTCAATAACTGTCAGATTTGCGGAAAGAAAGGCCATACTTCTGAATTTGTTGGAGTGTTCCAAGAACAACTTCACCCAATAAATGTCAAATCTGTGGAAAATTGGGATATATAGCTGATAAATGTAGGGTACCAGAGAGAATTGAGTCTCAAACTTCATTAATTTGCCAAATAATGCAAGAAATCCGGTCATTCCGCAGATATCTGTTTTAAAATTGTTGGGGCCTTAACACAACCAAACACGATTATAATTTGTCAGATTTGTGGGAAAAGGGGACACACTGCAGACAAATGCTACAATAATCCTTGTAGAAATTGCGGGCGAAACGGCCATTTAACCGAGACATGTCGCAATATACAACAATCAAACTCGCTAACACAACAAAATCAGGCGAATAATGCTCAAAATCGAACATCCCAAGTTAAGTGCCAGCTTTGTAAATGCTGGGGACATTCAGCTATAATGTGTAACCAACGAAAATCCGGATATATAGGAGTTTCAAATATTGCAGGAACAATGAATTATTCACGGGCCCAGACACAAGATCGAAATCCAATAAATCAACAACAAAATCAAGCTAATCAAATATTCAGCAATTATTGTAAAAACCCAGGACATTATTTAACGGATTGTCAAATCCGTATCAGCAATAACAACCGAAGGGCAGAGCAACGGGGAAAGGCGGATGGCCGTCCAGCACAGGGTGCCCAGGCACAGACCAACGTGAATACCCAACCCTTACGATCAAGGATTGTACCGACTCGGGTCACAACCCGAAATAATCGACGTTTATTTAATTAAACCGGAGGAGAACGTTATGGCTCCTACCGTGTTATTCCAAAGTAGCAATTTATCGGAAATGGTAGTTATGATGTTGGATACAGGTGCCAGTAAAAACATTTCAAAAGAAGGATATTTGCTAAAGGACATTGAACTTCATCGGGATAAAATTTTGAGATTGAGCGGAATTACAGAAGAATTTGTATATACTTTGGGGTATGTGGAAATTAATACTTTAGGAAGAGAAACGATTCACCATGTAGTACCAGACAGTTTCCCGACCAAGCAGGGAGGATTATTGTCAACCGAGTATTTTTGTGATAATTTGGCAAAAATCGATTATGAAAATAGTACCTTAAAAGTTCGAGATAAAAAGATAGAGTTCCATACTAAAGAAAGTATGTTGTTTCCATCAAAAACAACAAAGCTTTCTTATATCCGTTTGAAAAACGACAATATTCTCGAAGGATATTTACCAAAGCTCGAAGTAGACGAAGGAATAGAGATTGAACAAAGTTTGGTGAAAAACATCGGTGGAAAAGGTTATATACATGTAACCAATCATCGCAACGAGGGGGTCTACATAGAAATCCCTGCCCTGGAATTGAGAACAGCTCCACAAGGAGAAAACAAAGTAATTCACGATAAAAATGAGATGACTAATTCAGTGTGTATTACAGGTGATCCAGTCTTCAAAAAAGAAATAATAAAAGAAAAACACGAGAAAGTCGCAAAGTCGGAAAATTCAGAGGAGTTCAAAAAATCGGATTCAGAGGAGTTTAAAAAATCGGATTCAGAGGAGTTTAAAAAATCGGATTCAGAGGAGGTCGAAAAATCAGACTCGGAGCAATTTGGAGAGTCGAAAAATTCGAAGCAGTTCGTGAAGTCGGAAAGAAATCACGGTAAAGTTGGTAATCCAGAGAAAAATCAAGAAAAAAACGATTCTGTGGAAAACACAGATGGTTCTGTATTCAAAGAGAAAGTAGGTAATTCAGAGAAAAATCAGAGTAAAAACGATTCTGTAAAAAACACGGATGGTTCTGTATTCGGAAACAAAGAAAAAAATGAGATAGACAAAATATTAAGCGAAGAGGAATGGAAAATCGAGATAAGTGAGTCGGAAAGATCGGTCCAGAATAAAGTAGATGAAAATAGTGGAAAAATGTTGTATAATCACACGATAGCCATAAGACCAAATGCCGGAGTAAATTGTCAGACATTTGTTGGAGATTTACTGTTATATACGGGAGAAAGATTCCAAAATACAATGTAAAGTCAGGTTGTCAAAGAAAACAATGAAAAACTAGAAAAGACAGTAGAAGAAAAAGATAAAAATGTTGGATCAGAAATAATAGAAAACCTAAAACCAAAATCAATGTCAAAATGGGGAAATAAAAAAGAAGAAAAAAATAACTCTTATCAGTTTGTTGATTGCTTGATAGGAGCAAAATTCAAGAGCGGAAAATGTTTTGCAATAAAAGAAAAAGAAAAAGATGAGACGCGATTACTTAAAGTTTTGGAATTATTACGGTTAGGGCATCTAGACGAAATTGAAAAGGAAGCGGTTCAAGAAATTATAAGATATGGGGCAGATAGATTTCACATCAAAGGAGAAAAATTAGGAGCTACAGAGGTAGTAATGCATAGAATTCCGACGACGGATGAATTCCCGGTAAATTCGAAACAGTATCGATTACCTGAAGTTCACAAAGAGGAAATACAAAAACAGGTAGCTGAATTCTTAGAAGCAGGATTAATCAGGCACTCAGAGTCTCCGTATAACACACCAATCTGGGTAGTACCAAAGAAAGTAGATTGACAAGGAAATAAGGAATGGAGAGTGGTTCTGGATTTTGGACAACTAAATGAAAAAACTATAGGGGACGCATATCCTCTGCCAAACATTGTAGATATATTGGATCAGTTGGGGGCACGCGTTATTTTTCAGTGTTCGATCTTGCTTCAGGCTTCTATCAGGTAAAGATGCATCCTGATGATTGTCATAAAACAGCTTTCACTCCATATGGACATTACGAATATGTCAGAATGCCCATGGGTCTATAAAACGCTCCTCCCACGTTTCAGCGAGCAATGGACATGGTATTAATAGGACTACAAGGTCGAGAATTATTCGTGTATCTCGATGACATTGTAATTTACGCAAAAACCCTACAAAAACACAACGAGAAATGCAAGAAATTAATCGATCGACTGAGAAACGCTAATCTGAGTTTGCAACCAGACAAGTGTGAATTTTTGAAACGGGAAGTGGGCTATTTAGGTCATGTAATCAATAAAGAAGGATTGAAATTAAGATCCAAAGAAAGTAGAAGCAGTTCGAGAATTTCCAAGACCAGTTAACGTAAAAAATATTCGAAAATTTTTGAGATTAACGGGATATTATCGTAGACTCATCGAGGGTTATGCAAAATTAGCTAAACCCTTGACAAATCTTCTCAAAAGTGGAACTACTGGAAAGTTATCAAGAATTAAGAGAGAAATTATGTACAGAGCCGGTTCTAATTTTCCCGGAGTTTTCAAAACCATTCGTCGTAACCACGGATTCGTCCAGCTACGCCATTGGAGGCATCCTTTCACAAGGCCCTATGTGCAGATCGACCGGTGCAGATCGACCGGTAGCATATGCTCCGGATACATTGAATGATACAGAATCACGATACGACACATACGAAAAAGAGGCATTAGCGATTGTCTATAGTGTTTTGCATTTCAGACCGTATTTATATGGTAGAGTGTTTACACTGGTGACAGATCACAAGCCCTTAGTATGGTTCAGAAATTGCAAAGACGGTAACGCACGAGTACTGCGATGGAGATTGAAATTGGCAGAATACGAATATGATGTCGTTTATAAAGCCGGAAAAAAGAACGTACATGCAGACGCGTTATCCGGAAATCCGGTAAAGCTGAACGATAAGAATAATGACACAGACGAAGAAATATCCACAGTACGACGGGAAGACAGTGATATTCTGACGAATGAGGGAATAATAAGAGCTTTGGAAAACGAAGAAAATAATTTAGAATTAAAAGAAGATGAAAATACAATGAAGAAGAAGAACAATTGGCTGAAATAACTGAAATAACAACACAGAAAAAAACTCAAAGTGCAATTTTATACGATATAGATGGTGATAACGGATCAATGGTAAACGAGGGTAAAAAGGACACAGAAGAAAAGCATGAAAAGTATAAAGAAGGAAAATTAATTAAAAAGAAGACCAGAAACAATCACCTATCAGAACGTCATCCTATGATTATTTACCAGACAACAAGTAAAAAACCAAAATACAAAAGAACAGCAAGAAGGAATAAATACAAAACCTAAACCTAAATCGCCAGAGGATATTATAAAGTCGAGAAGGAAGACAAAGAGAATGAAAAATCCAGAAACAACAGAGGACATTAGTTCAGATGAAGAATTGATTAAAACAACCAAACGAACAAAGAATAATCCGCAAATAATAGAAACTGACGAAGAAAAATCTACGGAAGAGCCAGAAGAGAGCGATAGAGAGGAAAATAACAACAATTCAGACAACGAGAAATCCGACGATGAGGAAAGGCAACCAGAAAACGAAATCGACAAGGTCCCACCAGGCAACATCATCCAAAGCCATAATCTTTTCTTCACTCGTAAAGATACAGTCGGTTATTTCGTAAATACAAAGGGAGAGTCTCTACATTCGGGATCACGAAGGATGGCAGATCGAAATGAGTTACCATATTTTCCGGATCTACAACTAGGAAAAGCCAGTGCAGTAAAAAGAGGGAATAGGTATCACATAGCATTGCCAATTAGTGATGACTCCGGAGAGGGACCCACATTGATTTTGGGCCACATTAGCAAAGTAATAAATAGTTTGAAAAACTTAACAAAAAATTTGGGAATTCAGAGTGTAAGTTTGGCAAACCAGATTCTGTAGAGAGTAGTAGTAGTGTACAGGGCTGGGGAGACAGGGGCCCATCTGCTGTCCCCCCCTCTCCCCCCTGTCTGGCACCACCCCCACCGCCGTCTGGACCGGGATGCTGTGGTGGGGGGTGCAGTGAGTGCGAGAGAGAGGGTCATCTGTTACTCCCCCTCCACCCCCTTCCCCCATGTCTGACGTCATGCCCCCCCACCACCCACTGGAGTGGGATGCTGTAGCGGTGGGGGGTGTGGTGAGTGTGATAGAGGGATCTGCTGTCCCCCCTTGCGACTACCTCCCACCGTAAGACGGTATCCCCACGACCATGGATGCTGTAGCGGGCCCAATGAGGGGGGCCGAGAGAGAGAGATTCCGTGTGATGCTCCCCACCACCGTCTGGACGGGGATGCTGTGGGCCGATTTTCCCCGAGCCATGATTGGTCCCTGTAAATTCCCCGAGATGTAATTGGGCCCTAAGAGTTTTCCCAGAGCTGCGCTGCACAACGCAGCATCCCCCACCCACTGACAGGGGATGCTGTAGAGAGAGAGAGAGAGAGAGAGAGAGAGAGAGAGAGAGAGAGAGAGAGAGAGAGAGGACAATTCAACGTGTTTTTTTCCCTCTACCCTATCGTCTGACGTCACGTGCCCCCCAGGCATTTCTTGAGCCGTGATGCTGCGTTGGGTCCGATGGGTAGTAGGGGGGATGCAAATGATTTTCCCCGGGCCATGATTGGTCCCTGTAAATTCTCCCCGAGTTGTGATTGGGCCCTAAGAGTTTTTCCTGCAGATGCTTAAACATCACCCAGTCGTCTAAAACTATACAATTATTCTACAGTCGGTAAAGTCACCCACTACTTTATCATACCCGAAGGGTAACCGTTTACCGGCAATAAGAGATACACTCTTTTTTAAAAAATATTCCTTTATTTAATATTTACGTATAGACATCTTGTAGTACAATGATTTTACAGATCTGTGACGAGCGTGGGTGTAGCACCGGGCAGTGGTGGCGTCTTGGATATTTTTCCGTCAGATTCGAGTGTCGTAATGGGCGTTGCAGTTGCGGATGACGTCAGCGCTGAATGCAATTCTTTCTCATAGCCAGCCTGTTGACACTGTTCGCATTCCCTCCTGGTCGGAGGGTACCCTTCGGCACGTGGGTTGAGATCCGATATAGGCCAATGCTCCCCGCAGAGTCGGAATGATGCGACTTCGGCATCGTCTTGAATATGCGCGGGTAGTTTCGTCCATAGGCAAGGAATATCGTCGCTCCAGTGTCTTAGCAGTAGTGGCTTGGGTATATATGCCAGTTCCTCCCTGGTGAGTTCCCAGGGGTCTTTACCGCAGTCGATCACAAGTATACCGTCGATGATATCCATGGTTCTTAGCACTGCTACAGTTCTTCTGAAAGTGCGTAACACCGATTCGTGAGTTCTGCTTTTATATTATTCAAAGGAGACTGGAGGGGGGGGGACTGTATTCACAAAAAGACGCAGTCGATTTTATCAAGTTTATTTAGAGATGGCATCCGAAACGGGGCGTGCACGTTTGGATACATGAAGGTGTACATTTATTGCGGCCTCCCTTTAAAGGAGCCAAACGTGTTTGATTTACATGATGTCTTTTCCGTTTTACATGTTTAAGTCTCTTGTAATAGCGTTGCACAATATTATCGTTTTTTACTTTATTCGTTGAAAATATGCTGCAAAAAGCAGCCAGGCTATACCCACGAGACATAAAATCAAGAAACATAATGCAATATTCTCCAGACACTTTAGATTTGATCGATTGCAGCGGCTTGGTATTCCAGTCATAAGTAATGGTATTTCGTCGTAGTCGATTATGATGCTTGCCGACGAGAGGGGGTAGACCATAGCTGTCGAAAAAGGTGCCTCGTCCATTGTTGTCCACGTATATGGCGATCCAGTGTGTTCCGGGTTGCGTATGATCGTCGGTGTTGGCGACGATTGCAGCGGGTCTAGACCAGCGACTCGGGATGCGATCGGCGGGGAAGACTCCTTTCGTCTGGGCTGTTACGTGCTGTAGAGCCTCCAGTACCTCCAGACTGTTCATTATAAATACTCTCGGGTCCTGAGTGGGGGCGACGTTTACGATATTGGTGATTATTACCTCCACGGGTTCCAGATACCGATGTTTGACGTCTCGGTGGTGGCGGTGGCGAGTTAAGTTTATTACGGTAGAGGGCTACTATTTCTTCTGCAGGTACCGTGCTGTCGCAGGTGTTTAGGGTTGCACTGTTGTCGAGGGTCGCTGCCGCCTTTGTTATATACTCTCTCACGGCAGATGCGGGATTGTTATCTTTTGGGATCTTGTCGTCGTCGTGGACCGTTTTTTTTATAGCGTCGCTTGGTCGATCTTTTTTCTTCGCAGCGCCAACCGGTTCCGTGTAAATGGGATTGGCATCATCAAAAAGTTGAGTCTGAAGCCATCGTTTAATTTTTCCAACGTTATTCAACGCACATTTCGCAGCATCTTCCTTCGCCACACCGTGATAAATGCACCAGGTATCGTACGCAGGCATGTTTCTGAAACTGGGCCCTTCGTACTCTTCGAGATTGACAATGTCACGGCCGAGAATATCGCGTAAGATCTCAGCTTTTTGTACACCGCGAGTATAGATGCGAAGCGCGTAACGGCACATGGCTCTTAGAGCAGCGTAGACTTTCCACAATGGTGTATCACCGTCAACCCACTCGAGACCGTGATGAAAGCACGTTAAACGATTGTTACTGGTGCGTACATCTTTGGGCAACTCGCCAAATTCGTACGGCGCGTCGATCACCCAATGACCAATATGATCACCCTGTAGCGTTGTTACGGCAACCTCTTTGGGCAGAAACTCGCCTTTCTTTCCGTACAGGGCTTGAATAGCCACTATAGCGTCCATGATGAAGGTCGGATGTAAACTGTTGTGGAATACACCAAGATCTCACGGTTTAAATACCATTTCAGACTGGCATTCCAAGTGGACCCTTTCCTAAAGAGGCGTGACATTTTTATGGTTGGAGAGGGTAGATTCTTGGGCCCCACGGTCGTCATGCTGTGCTCAGGCACTAAAATCTGTAATAACCTGACGGGCAGAATCAATTTCAATGACGTTATCGTACTCGGCATAAACGACGCAATTTATTGTAGCGCCGAGAGCCCGGGCGAAGCGTACCTCGATTCTCACACTGCCGTGTTTCACGAGGTTCCAGTGGGTGAAGCAGTTCGCCGATAAATCGGGTGTCAAGTCAAAGGCAAACAGACAATATCCTCTAGCGTACGCTTCACGATCAATTTCCAGTCCCTCGTTTTGAAAATGTATACCTGTGCCGGAGAAGAGCGTATGGTAACTCTGGACCCAGTTTTCGTTCCCAGCAAAGTCGGGTTGAAGCGGTTTTCCCGGTATCTGATGTCCATCAACGTAGAGCGATAAAAAATTTATCCAATGATGTTGAAAATTGAAGGGATTCATAGTTTTATCGCCGTTGAAAGCTCTATTGTACACAAAACCGAGTATAATACGTTTCGGTAATTGTCCAAGAATTACATTGTCCAATGTATCGCCCACTATCCCACTGTGCATAGTAAAAGATTTAACTTCCACGCGTGTAATAGGGTACTTGGCCGTCGTTTTCGCCAAAGTTTTGGCGTGTGCTATGAGTACTCCAGGGCTAATTTTTGCCCGTCGTACCAACAGAGTCACATCGTTTATTTTTACTGTGTGTGTCACGCCTTGCACCGGTGTCTCTATCAGGCAGAACTCGTCTTTTGAACGGACGAGACGTAGCCGCACTTCCACACCGTTTATCAAAAATTTGTCTTGATTGAATACATCGCAGTGTAAGTGGCCGATCATATCAACAGTCCTGCCGCCTCTGATATATTTCGAGCGAATCTCTTGTCCATAATTTATAGGCTCTGTTTTCGCGCCAGGCATCGACTCGAAGCTACCCTGATTATCCCTAAACCATAAAGCCGTTGTCAGATGCGATTGTTTTGCAGCCGGGCCATAATTGAGTAACGTTTCAATGTACGCCCGGTAGGCGTAAGCATTATTAGGCGGCGCGACAAGTTTTTGGTTGAAAAATACATCAACCTGATTGAAGAGACTATGTAGAAAGTTATTAACAGGTGCTACTTTGTACAACGAGTCACCGTTGGCTAGTACTTTCAGTTTTACACTGATCATAGTGTGGGCCAGATCCAAGTACTCGTCACCATGACCCGGTATAACAAACTCGATGGGACCATCGTCCGACAATGAAGAGACAGGCTTGTAATGGACCCATTGAGAGGCTTCTATGGAGGTTTGCGTTGGCGGTATAGTGAACAAGTCGAGCTCCGATTTCATACACTCACAAGAGTGTGAATGTAAAAAAGACATGATGTTCAAGCACTTCCGAAAATGTCTATAATTGCTCGTTTCTTCTTCTTCTTCTTGCACTTGGTGTTTTTTCGTCTCTTCGTCACTTTCCCCGTGGCTGTCCTTCTCTTCTTTTTCCTCGCTGGTACGACAGAGGTATTCCTCTTTGTTCTTTTCGAGCGGGTGGTCCTTTTTTTGGCGCGGGTACGCGCAGGTGTACGGCCCGTCAACGACTGCATTGTTCGTGTACTGATCGACCGATTATAACCGGAGCCTCTCATGAGTAGAGCGATTTTGTCATTGGCCTTGTGTTTCAAATTTTCCCCAGACTCCATGACCCGCCGCCGAAGCGATTCCTTAAACGGCATATGGTTACCGCTCACATCCTCGATAACGTGTAAACCAGCCCGTAAGGCCTCTTTTCCCACGGCTTTAGCGCCTTTTGTCAGCAGCGGTAGTACACTTCGGAATAGACCACCGAGAAACCTCCCGATACCGTGACCCCGTTGGTACGGTGCACCCATAAAAACGTTACCTATACGCCCGGCCCCACCGCCTATTTGATTCTCGTAATAACTCGTATAATGGACCGCCATATTGTCTAACCAATCCGTTTAAAATGAAGCGTAAGGGTTAACGTACCGTACTCGAATGCGATTGGCTCCCCCAGATGATCCCTTATATCTATCTCGACGCTACGAAAGCAATTATTGAGCAATGGTATATAATTTGGGGGTGAAAAATATTTCACCTGTGTCGTCCCGTACGTATACCGTGCGGTATTCAAATTGACGATCCGCAGCAGAGAGGCTTGGGTGTCACCCACCGTGTACGGTACACATAGATCGGTATAGACAAAAAGCTGTTCAGGGAGGCCGCGAGCGATGCAGGGAGGCATCTGTCCTTCACGTTGAATCCCCCGTTCGTAACGTAGGAATACAGCTTTCGATGTTTCCCAGTCATTAACGGCTGTAGCGTTAAAGCCTAATATACGGGCAACCTTTTTATTCATGCACAATGTATTCGGGTAAGGCACAGCTTTACTCCCACACTTTTCCACATACGCGTCCCCCTCAATTGCCGTGTAGCCATGAGCGTTTTCAGCATTGACAAGCCGTATACCAGCCTCCCGCAAACCCTGTAGACCATTTATATTTTTCATAAGTTCTACATGATCCTTGTAGAGCCCGTGGGGTATATGTGCTGTTATACGATCTGTTTTGTGACACACCGTCCACTCAATTGCCGTCTCGGCTCGTTGTACGTGTATCATTGTAAGGGGTATGTGTATTTCCGACAAGCCAACGGCCCATTGACCACTCAAAGTTATTTCACGTGAAAGTTGAGTAGTGAAGCGCGTCGTCGTGTTATCCGGAAAGTATCTCATACTGCTGTTGCTGGGTAACACTAGATAAAAATTTTCATCGTTGTACATGATGACTGTTTTCGTGACGTTAGACACCGAGGTTGTGGGCGTTAGAAGCAGGTATCCAGGAGGTAAATTTTGACGGATAGCCGATCCAGCTGACAAAGAGTTGTTTCTTCGAGCCTCGTCCTTTTGTTTTTAAAACACGATCAATTTTAAACTCTTGATTCTGTGTCACGCGTTTCTCGTGTACAAGCGTTATTTCCTCGGTGTAAAAGAAACCGTCGATTGACTCGCCTTCAAGATCTTGCAACTCGTAGACGCGTATCCCCTGGCGGTTTACAACCTTAGCGATACGAAAAATTTCTTCGCTCCAGTTTCGCTCGTAACCCTTCTCGAACGTGCCTTTTGTTCTACTAATCCGAACATAATCGCCGCGCTTGTATTTAACCAGAGAGGAACGTCTTTTCGCACGTTGTCTCAAAGAAGCACTTGTCATATTCTCCAACGCTTTATCCGCATTGTATAACGTCACCGATGCCGGCTCCATCTTAATTGACGAGTGCTTGGCATGATTGTATGCGTAAACAAACTGCTGAAGCACATTGATATAGCGTCGTGTATTTCGATGTGTGAAATAGCGCCACATTCGTTCTTTGAGTGTACGATTGAAGCGTTCGATGATTGCCGCTTTTATATCGGGGTTACGTGTAACCCTAAAATTGATATCGCTTTTCTTGAGAAACGTCTGTAGCTCTTTACCGATGAATTCTTTACCTTTATCGGTCTGCAGACAAACAGGTAAACGATTGCGGCTGCGTTCAAAAATTCGTTTAAACGCATCTTTAACGGTGTGCGCGGTTTTATCCTCCAGTGGCTCGACCCAAGCGTACTTACTCAATACATCGATCACCGTGAGTAGATATGAGAAATTGTCATTGTAGCTTTTTAGCGATCGTAAATCCACGAGATCAGCCTCCCAGACGTCGTCTATATTCGTAACGTTGTAGAACAAACGAGGGAATAGACGACGGACAGGTTTATGGATAGTATATGTATCCTGCTGGGTCAACCAATTGTAAACATTATCCGCTTTATTGTTTCTGTCGATTAGTCGTCTTGCTCCTGCATAACCTGCAGGATGCGCTGGATCGTAATAAACTTTTTCAAACGCCATATTTCTCACGCCCCCACCCAGCCTATGAGGGGGTACAATGCGATTCACAATTTAAGCCAGTGGTGAAATCCTCGTTGCTCCTCGGCTGGTTTCCCCTTTTGTCTTTTGGCCAAATGTTTTACGGCCTGGACGGTATTATACTTTTTAGTAGCAGCAGTCGTGGCAGCACGTTGGTTTTTGATGTTCTCTTCCTCGTCGTCGTCGTTGTCGTCGTCGTCGTCGTCGTAATAGACACCACTGTTTAAATTATCTGGATTCTTTCGAGAACGTTTGCGAGAGATATGTGTATCCCCCATATTCCACAGCTCATCGTTCCCGATAAATGTTCGAGGTACGGAAACAGCGCGAAGAGTTTTGATAAATTGTACACGGCCATTAGCTTTGAAGTTTTTTCTACCACGTACGGCATCGTTAACGAGATCGACAATATTTGAATTGGGTATGAGTATGCCGTCTATCGTCACGAGGCCTTCTTTGTCCCAGGTGATGCGTTGCGATGCTGACGGTGAGTTACGCAGATAACCCGTGAGCGCTCTTGCTTGACGCTTATATACACCGGGTACACTGTTTACGATTATTGTTGAATTTAATTCATCCGTTTCCGGTGTTACCTGTCGATTGCCTGACTCTGCTGATTCAGCTGACATGTTCAAAGTTGCCGCACCATTCTGGACATCAACGAGAAATAAATATCGTTGCAACACCTGCAGATAGTGTTTCCACTTCGTGGCTTCATCGGGATACTTTTTTGAGTTTAAAATATCGGAAAGTTCAGCGTCGAGACGCGATACCGCATCACCCGGTGTCTGTACAGTTTTCTGATCGGCCATCGGTAAGGTTGTTCCACCGCCGGTCATCGGTTCTTTCCACTTCTCGGCCTCTTCAACCGGTACTAAAATCATTTTCTTTGCGTGCTCCATAAGATTTGGCGGTAGGATGCTCAAGTGCTCACCATTCAAATTTACCACCCCCCTAATGACCGTCGCTTCCTTCACCCTTGGCGCCAAACAGTCTACTAAACAAAGTTGAGATAATCGGTGCTAATAAAAGGGGTAAAAATGCTCCACAGCCTTTCTGCATCATAAGACGTTTCTTCGCTCTCCAATTGTACTTTCGTCGCTTACGTTCAGAGGCGCCACCACTGCAGCCTTTACCACCACCACCACCACCGTTCTGGCCCGTGCGGCCTGATACACGGTACGGCGCTAGTTTGCGCAGTACATTTTTATATCTTTTTAAACGGTTTTTCGTGCCTGTTTTAAGCTGTACCACGCCTTGTAAGATGTTTAAAGCGCATTCACCTATACACTTGATGAATGACTCATCGGCCGTGCGCAGTATGGCTCGCTGCTGTTCTTTACTCGCGTGACAAAGAGCATTCATCAGCGCAACGTGACGTTTACCTATCGGTGATCGTGCGGAACACTGTCCATTGTTCTTTTTACAGCCAATCATGATGCGTCGATGTTTACCCATGTCGTACGATCTTACAACTGACTCGAAGATCGTTTTTACATTAACATATAAGCACATTTAGATTACCTCGCGAGACGGGGGGTTTTTTTTTTTTTTCGGTACGTAAACATACATGTGAGGATCGTCGGGAAATATAGCTGTACGACAGCGGTAAATATCTGGCGTAGATTGCTTGAGATCCAGCAAAAGGTACGCATGTGGTTCAGAAGTCGCATCGTGATACGCCTCTGTCAAAAATCGGGGATCCTCGGGGTATACTTGTCTTGCCAAATGTTGAATTTGCGCACGATCGCGTGGGTTTTTGAATATTACGATATAATTGGCGTTTAGAGAAATATCACGTTGACCGTGTCCTTGATGAAAAATATTTTGCGTTATAAAAATAACACTGATATTTTTATGATGGCTCCCTTTTGTGAAAAGATCCACGATCGTATTATTCGATGATTCTCTCATTAAATCGTCGATAATAATTAATTTTTTCGAATTATTATCATGCGAATAATCCTCTGGTTGTGGAAGACCCTCGTGCAATTCAATCTTAATATTTTTGTTTGTCGGATCTCGATGAGAATTTCGTAATAGATCAACCGTTTCGGAGTCAAGATTATCGCCGTGGTAAAATATTATGCGATCAAACACTGTGTCACTGATGATGCTTAAATTTCGCAGAAATCGTCGAACAAAAACGGTTTTTCCGCAGCCCGTTGGACCACATATCAGCGACGTCCATGGATTTTTCCAACGCGAGTCCATTGTGTAAAAGTTTACCTCCAGTTTTTCCTGTTTTCACCGTCCCCCTTCGGTATCACACGGTTAATCTCTAAATATAAGCTTCTCGGCGGCGGCGGCGGCGGCGGCGGCGCGGGGGACACACGTCGCCATAAGCTTGTACGACGTGTGCGCGGCGGTGGTCCAGCTTGTACAGGCCCGTTCGATCGCTCCATCAGCTTATGAGCGAGCGAACGTGGCGATCAGCTCTTATGACGCGGTGGGGGGCACATGCGCGTCATAAGCTTATACCGGCGCATGTGGAGCCGCCTAGCTTATACGAAAATAATTTAAAATCAACACAAATATACGGGGGAAATTTTTTCATTTATTGCCGAAATATAAAAACATATATATATATATATATATATATGTATATATAGAGAGAAGATATTTTCAATTTTGCTTAAAAACGATTTCACAATTTATGACAGCGTGTAACTCATACACGCATATTGAAAGAAAAATATCGTTCTTCGTTAAATAAGATATTTACAATTCTATAAGTTAACGCTAAAATATACATTATATACGCCAACAATTAATAAATCTATGAATTTTATAAACCAAAAAATTGTACAATTTCCTTATGATACATATTTACATTTGTGTATATATTAATTGCACACACCCCACACACACACACACACACACACACACACACACACACACACACACACACACACACACACACACACACACACACACACACACACACACACACACACACACACACACACACACACACACACACACACACACACACACACACACACACACACACACACACACACACACACACACACACACACACACACACACACACACACACACACACACACACACACACACACACACACGCACGCACGCACACCCACACACGAGACAACAGCGATGACGACGGTAACGGTAAAATTTGTATCGGTATACAAATTATTCTTTGAAACCGAACGGAAGCGACAACGTATGCGTTAGATGTCGACGCTTATGGCATACGACACGGCAAGTTTTCGACATTTCTCGGGTTATTACGTCGTGAAGAGCCGTTCTTTGAATGGATGTAAAATCTAACCGTATCGATTCGTCATTTTCACAGGGTAAATCGGCTTCGATCATTCGTCGAATTGAGTCAAAATTAACTTTCCGAGAGTTAAGGTAATTTAAACTCAAACCTTTCACCTTGCATTCTGTTTTAATAACCTCGTCGGGCTTCGAGCTATTTACGACCTGGTAACCGTAAAATTTGGGGCCTCCAGAGACAAACGACTTTATGTAGTCTGTAGGCTCCTTCAACTCACTGGTCATATCGCCAAGAAAGTTACCAAGCGGCGGTGACCATTCACCCGGTCCTCCCGTGCTCACGAAAATCACCGAGTCGGTGTCGTAGTACAGCACGCGCCGACCTAACCGCTCGAGATAACTATACAATTTTAATCGGGCCTGAGCTGTTGTGTAAGCTGCGATTACAACACTAGTTTGCGAAGATGGAATCACAGCTTCATCGATATTCACCCAATTCGCATACAACACGTTGTCGTTGACAGGGAGTAAGCGCCGCACCTCTTTATCACTATCCCCCAGAAGGAGAAGCAGTTGCTCACGATTGTTTATAACCGTTGTCTGTGTTAAATTGTCCCTCTGTCCGAATTTACCCCAGAACGAGTTCAGGCATAACTTCGCAACGGAACGCAGACCGGGGTTTTTACAGATATTGCCCGGATCTAGACGTATACCCTCCGAGCGCTCGTAATCTTCGATATATTGCGCTCGCGAGTCTACATCGGTACATTCACTAGGCCAACCACTGGCTTCCTGTTTAATCTTCAAAAAAGTATTTATATATTCGGCAAAGAGACCACCCTCGTGCGTTACAGGATCGTACTGGGTCATCTCGTAATCCCAAATAATAAATACTTTTATAATTTTGTAGTTGAGTTCGAGCGCTTTTCGAACTTCGTCCACCACCCAGGTACCTGTAAACGCACGCTCATCGACATCTTCGTGTGGGCAGTCTGACTGTGTTTTCTCCTCTGTGCATGTGCGACACAATGCAAAGAGGAGTTTATCGTGCATCCGTACGGGTAACACGGGATGAAAAAGATTTCGCGGCGGTAACACTGTACAACGGATCATACCATTGACCGTTGTTCCCAAGGCCTCGTACGATCCGTTCAACAGTTCGTCGCACTCTGTATCCACATATATCTTCGGGTGACCCTTCGGAAAGCGGCCCGTTTTCGATATGTAAGGATACAGAGAACAAATATCAATGTAGCGAATCTTTTCACCCTCCGCAGTATCGTACACTGTTACAGTGTTACCCGTACGGCCACCGTAAAACCCATCACGTGGATTCAAAGACACAGATGTCAGACGAGGATGCTTGTACAAATACGCGTTGATCGCCGGATTAATGCGACGAAGCTCTTCAAACTCGCACTCCCACATGACTTCGAGCTGATAACCATGAGGCCGAATCTTCGAGTCCATCGCTAGAGTACGCTCATAACGGCTCTCGTAGGACTCTTCGTTGGCGCGTGTCGGCTTTTCACGGTTGCCGGGGAAACAGCGCGGGCAACCGTGCCAATAACAACCGTGAAATTGGAAGACAAAGCGATCGTCTTCCAACTGCAAATACCCGTCAACGAGAGGCCCTTCAGGTAGCCTGACCTCTCGAGCTCGACTAGCGTGAACAATCTCATGCCCTATACATTTCTCGACCCATAAAAGCCACTGGTTGGCCTGCCGTGAATGCCGATCCGCAAGCCTGTATCCACCGTTCGGTATTAATCCAATCGTTTGCGGAACCAAAAATTTACGCCTAAATACCTTCGAGCACGCCGATGCAATTGTCGCAGCCTCAGTAAATGGACAAACATCGCCGGACTCGAGGAATATTTTCCGAAACTCTTTACAAGCCCGTCGCAATATGTCAACGTCTAGTACGCAATACTTTTCAATTTCTGTTTGAAAGTCGAAAAGTTCACCGGAAGCGACCCTCTCCGTGTAAAATTCGTAAAAAGTATTTCGATCATCGTGACTCATTGTGTCGGGCGAGTAATATTCCGCGGCGGGGAGTACCCCACAGTATCCCTGGTTCTGCAGCGTGTTAAAAAGGTGCGGAAAGTATCCCTTTTCCATTTTATCGTTAAAGCCGAAGGCTCCCGGTAGAGCGCTCAACCGCATATGGAAGTAATTCATACTATCGATGAATACGGTACGACCTATACGCATCGATATTATCGAATTACCCGTTAGAATAATTTTTGGCAAACCGAGATCGCTACAATTTTCGACAACGTATCGCAATACGAATTGGGCGTCAAAGGCCTTGGCGTTATGCGCGATACAAACAATCTTTCGAAACGCCGTTGTGCGGCGTACTGCAAGATTGATCAATTCGGCGATTGGCGAAGTTCGAAAAACATACTGCCGCACGCCACACCATCTGCAGAAGCTACCCTGAATTATGTTGTCCACGTCGGACAAACATATTTCGCACAACTGTTGAGCCGCGCAAAGCGTGACAACGTGCTCGCGAGTATTGTCGTCCGTACTAGCTGTAAAGTTCGTCTTGCCGCGTCTCGAAATCGTAAAAAATGAACAATGTTTTCGGATGCTCCGGGGGTTTCGATAATTCACGGTCTGCCAGCGGTTGCATCTAGCATTGCTCATTGTACTCATGCACGCTACGACACAGCTGACAGAACGTTTTACCACATTTGTGAGCTTTCCGAGTGGTATCGAATAACTTTGTGCATTTTTTACAAAATCTAACTGTCTCGCAAACCGACTTTCTTTCTATATTGCGGGTATTGACACGGGCTTCTCGGGGCTTGAGATGATTTTCAAAACACGCCGCGTTGTGGAAAAATCTATGGCAGTCCTCGCATTCCCACCCGTCACCGCCGCTTTCCGTAACGACGTTATCAACGGTCGGAACTGAACACGGCGGTGATGCGTAGCAACGCGGGCACTTGCTTGTACACCGATGTTGATGCAAAAATCGGTAAGATACATTGCAAGGGGTACAGTAGTTCCGTGAGCCCCCTGCGGCAAGAAGATTAGTAATAGGCGAATAATGATTATTATTTTTAAAATACGCAATATTTAATGTTATGTGTGCAGGCGTGTTTTCAAATCGTGTTTGCCCATTAAAAATGAGGTCTGCACCGCTACCGAGAGAAGCCCAGTCATAAACGCATATAGCGACCCTCGATGTCATAAAGTGTCGTTGAAACACCTCGAACTCCACAGGGCCGCAACCCTGTGCCGGTACTACAACACGAGCCGCTGTCACGAGTTTCTTTGCCTCGTCTCGCTGGAGCCCCGATTTTTTATGACGGATGCGTTCATAAAAAATTTTCGACTCTGCGCTTCGATTAATTTTGTTTCGCGCATTTGCTAATGCTACGACCAGCGCCCGAGGAAAACACAAATTGTCGGTGTTCCCTATCAAAATGACGGATCGATTACTCGCAATTTTACTGTCCATACCTCCCGTACCGCGTACCATGTCGACGTACGTTACCGTGAATACAAGCGTTTCGTAAACCGAAAGTATTCTCGCACTCTGGTTAACGCTGCACAAAAGATCCCACAATTGCTCGGGATTGAATCGCCATACGGGTCTCAGGGATATGCCCGCTACACCGTCCGTCATACCCTGAGCTTCAAACGCAATACCGATCCGGTCGGTGGATAAACTATCTTTTGTAAAATACGCGTGAATGTCCCGTATGGCGTTTCGTATCCACGAGATTGGATTGACCCCTTGTGGTGGCGTGAGTAACGAAATTTCGGTTTGACGGGATTTGATTTTAAAACGTCGCGAAAAATACTCTTTTTCTTCACCTATAATCCCGAAACGCTGACCCACAGGTAATATACGGTCGTCATCGTCGGCATCCGCAATACCGTTGTCCCCGTCGCTCATGTCATTCGTGTTACCGTTCATTTTTAGACCGTCGGCATTGCTGTCGTCATTCGCTTTACGAACTATGTTTTTTACATTGTTAAAACTATTTCCCGGCCCCGTTAAACCCCCGCCCGTCTGCGGCTTATATAGTTCGGAACTTACCAATTCCGCCACGGCCGTTGCAGCCTCTGCCGCCCATGCGGCCGGTACCACTGTTATCATGGATGACGACGATGACGATGACGATGACGATGACGATGACGATGACGATGACGATGACGATGACGATGACGATGACGATGACGATGACGATGACGATGACGATGACGATGACGATGACGATGATGATGATGATGATGTTGATGATGACGAAGACGATGAACATGACGCTGACGACGAAGGACGATCTGTAAAAATAAATTAATAATTAAATAAAGACCCAACGTTTGTTTAATATATATATATATATATATATATACGCGAGCGACTATCTGTTACGCACTTTAAGGCTCCGGTTCACCGGCTCGAGACTCGCGAACACGCTGGATGATTAGATCATCATCCTCATCGTAGTCATCGGAGTCGCGGCCTATTTCCCCTCGGGAATCATACCATGGGACCTGGTCGAAATTATGATGTCTGTAAAATTCCTCAAGGTCCTGTAGGTCGTCATAATCCTCATCGCCCATCGCCAGACCGCTGTGGTGGAAGCGATTGAGCGGTACAAATCGCGTCGGGTCGTTCAGCGACTGTATAAGCCCACTCGAAAATCTACGACCTCTAACGATGACGAGACGACCATCCCAGTCAAATGCCCATGGCCTGTCACCTAAGGTTTAACCAAAATGTTAAACCAGCCGAAGGGCATAAAGTCCCGTTGCAACGCGCATATATATATATATATATATATACATAGATATATATATATGAGTGTTTATGTATACAGGGGGGACGAAAGACAATAATAAAAACTTACCCAATTCCGGCGACGAAACTCGCTGCATCCGATCAGCTTCGTCATTGAAGACCGTCTCGGCTTCGGAGTCTTCATCTTCGCGATCGGCTACGGGGTCGGGTGATGCTGGGCAGCCCATGTGGATAACACCATCGTCGTCGTCGTCGTCGTCGTCGTCGTCGTCGTCGTCGTCGTCGTCGTCGTCGTCGTGCTGAAACACCGGGGGGTCGTCAATGACCATTTCTGACCCACCGCGGTGTTCAAGGGGCTCCGGATCCGGTGACGCTGGAGGTCCCATGCGAATAACGCAATGAACGTTATCTAAATGGGACTCGTCACCTTCCGTCTCCAGACCGGAATCGTTATCGGAAACAGCCCGATACGCGATTCCATTCGCTGAATCTGGAGACTCCGGACTCTCCAGTTCGTCGACGACGACGACGACGTCCCGAACTGGTGACTCGGGCCGCTCGATGGCCTCGGGATTCAGCGGATTTTCACCGCTTTCGTCGATGTCGACATCATCCTCGAGAGGTGTAGCCTCCGCCTCAACATTCCGCTGGATGTTTCCATGGCTCTCCATCAGTGCACGCACAACATGAAGCCCTGCGCCGCCTCTTTCGCGCACCACCTGTACAGCGATATGTATGGCATCGCTCGAGTCGTCGAACGCGCCATGATCGTACGCACGCCCGATGACCCGCACCGCCAACTGACGAAGAATGGCACGGAATTCTCGCTGGGCCTGCTGGAGATTCATCGATCTAAACCTTGAATCCCAGCGCAACGTACAACGACGCGCGATCACAGCACTACGTAGGCGCGTTAAAGCCACCGTTTTACGGATGGCTTTAACACTAGGTTTACGGGCGTTTCTTATATACCTATCTCTACGAGCATCCGTCAAATTGACGGGTGGATGAAAATACGTATTTATTTTTAAAAAATCAATTTATTTAAACTAAATCTGAGTTTAACGATATAAGGCTTCGCGTAAAAATAAAATACTAATAAGTCAAATTTTTTATTAAGTTATTACGAAAATGATAACAATAATATAAAGGCTACATAATCATATTTATCGAGGACATTTTTTACATACGTATTGAATTTCTTTTGTGCATTTCCCGCATACGATATTTTTACAATACATACAGCAATTACTGCTTCTATTTTTATTACAGTAGCCCACTTGGCAACTTTTTCGCACTCCCGATGTTGAAGGTGGCCGATCAGAAACGTCTGAACTGTGACGAACGTTCTCCTTGTTTTTTCCAGCTAATTCATCGGCTAAAGAAAATATAAACTCCTTTCTGGATATTTTCGATCCGGTACACTCTTTGTACAATATCCACGCGTTTATCGCTGCCAAATCTAAAATATTATAAAAAACTTGGAGAGGCCATCGAAAACACCCTGCTTTCACACTATATTTGCGTGCCATCTGGTCCGCGACATCGACACCAAACTTTGTTTTATTATAAAATGTAATAGTTTCTGGAACACATTTTCTATTGTTTTCTATCTGTATATTTCTATGCTTGGTGCTTAGAAGAAGAACTTTTATTTTCGGTTTACTTTTATATACAGTAAGCGTGCACTTGTCTGATTTATATAAATTTGATGAAAATAACGGCATTTTGTCCTTTGTTTCTTTCGCTGGTTTTGGTAGTTCTCTCTTGTTCGAGCGGATGGTCCCAACCAAAGTTGTCTTTAGTTCAAGCAATTTTTTGGCCAGCGGGATGCTTGTAAAAAAATTGTCGGTCGTGATATTTCTTCCTCGATGTAAATACGGTTCGGCTAATTTCAACGTTACAAACTGGCCCAACGAATTTGAGCATCGAGTGTCATCTTTTCCCAAGTAAGGGAAACCATTCAGAATATATTTTGATTTAACGTCAACCGCTAACCAAAACTTAATGCCAAATTTATACGGCTTATTTGGCATGTATTGTGTAAATCTGCAACGGGCTTTAGTTGGAAACAGTTGTTCATCCACTGTGATATTTTGATGTGGGTTATAACAAGCCTGGCTGTTACTTATAAATCTGTTCCATACTTCAGAAATGAGTGCAAATTTATCGGTTTGTAACTTTTCGGATCGTTCGGTTCTTTTATCAAAGCGTATAAATCTTAGAATTTGTATAAATCTATCTCTGGGCATTGTATCTCGGAAAAAAGAAGGTCCCCATTTTTTGGACCATAGATAAGATACTTTCAATGCTCTTACTTCGTACGCGCCCCGGGCATATAGTATTGCTAGAAAACTACGTAATTCGGAAACTGTAATTCTCCAGTCGTTCTTCAAAACTCGACGTGCCTCGGTTTCGGTGCAGTCTTTTATATGTTTCATAATGTAATCGTCAATTATCAATTCAAAAGCACTAGTTACACAACCCGACATAATTTTTCTTTTTGTGTAACCAGTAGGCCCTACGATATCCTTGAATATAGTATGAACGGACGGCCGACCCCTAGATTTCCCTGCTTCCAGTCTCACCCACCGTGTCCCGTCACCTGCAATTTCAATTTCTTCCATTACATCTCTGGATGTACTTGAAATACTCGTCCTCTCATCCTCGGTGTCAGAACTAGAAATAATCCGCCTCCTTTTCTTGTTACGACGTATATTGAAGAGGTTTTCCTCTTCACTATCCGAAGATCCTTCCATTTCTACAGTTTCGGTGGATTCAGAATCTTTACTGTAATCATCACTTTCACCTAATTCATATTGATCTTCTTCGTAGGACACCTCAGAACAATCCTCATTGATGTTGGTAATTGTTGTCAATTTCTTATTATATCGCGTGTTTCTACTCATGATTGCTAGAAAAGGGTGATCGGTGAAAGTAAAAAATACCGTGCAAAATTCAATTACCCTATTGTAAAAACTTACAATAAGCGGGTGACTACAATAACCAAAACTTTTGCACACTGTCTTCAAAAAATGTTCTTACCACGGTCACTGCAGCGACTATACTGAAGACAGCAGGGATTATCGCAGGTTCATATCGCAGCCTAACGTCGGCTACCGCAGGCTGTGAAAGTTCTTTGTGTGTGTTGTTTATGTTTCACCACTGAATATCTTTTCGATACGACATTTAGTCTGCTGCACGCTTTGAGTTTCGAATAACGCGAGGATTTGACACCCGGGCTACACAATTCGTTATCGAAGCGCTATTGAGATTATAAGTTGGGGGGGGGGGTCTTAGACCTTTCTTTCAGTCTTATATTTGCTATTGGAGGTATAATTTTACAAGCGAAGCAAATAATAAGGATTGTTGACGCAATCAGCTAACCCGTCAAATTGACGGGTTCCGTAGAAATAGGTATACAAGGTATAATTTTCAAAATTTATAAAGCTTAGGAAAATAATAATTGTGCGTATAAACTCTTTAAATGAAATTATAAATTTACGATGCAAAATAGTTAAGATTAATGCTATGGTTAATTGCGTGTTTCATTTCAAAGTTTGAAATCCGTCAAATTGACGGGTCCCGTAAACCTAGTGTTAATAAGACGACTCACGCAACTCATTTCGAAGTTTTTCAAAAGATTCGTAAAAACTCGTTAAATATTTTTTATTTGCACATACAACCCGCTCAGGCAAACACGGTATAAGAATATCGCGGAAAGCCTCACTCACCGCGATGGTCGCTTGCACGGGGAAAACTGTCACAGAACTACCAAAAAATACGCTCACTTTGTCTGCTCTACGCTGACAACTATCACGCGAGGTGCTTTAGTAGACTTCTCGACAGAGAATTAAAATAGAAACAAACTTCGAAAGACTTTATAGATTTTGCCCACACCCCTACTACATTTTCTTTCTTCCCTCATAGGCGGGGGAGTATCGCTAAATTTACGGTAACACTACCTTCGTTAACTGAATACAGCCTTGTTACACAGAATTTCGCTAGAATTTTTTTTTCACTAGCCCTATGATTTTCATCTTGGGGACACCGTAACGAGTCGGTTCGAAATATCAGGATGACCGTGGCATGGACGATTCCATTGTCTGTACAAGTAACTCCCTGTGAAAAAACGCGGTCGCGCCCAACCGCTATAAAACCGAAACAATACCTACTTTTTAGTGTAAACTTGGCGACGGGACATACCTAGAACTGCCTTCGGCGCTTTCCAACTATTTTTACGATGATGCACTAGCAGCGGGTGGTCGAAGATTTTCACAAACACACTTAAAGAGTTCCAAAGTTGTTGCGCGGGTATAAACCTTTACGATCCGAAGGCTCACGAGGTAGATGTATATCTCTTAGATTTATATCGGCGGGGGGAGGGGTTCTTGCATAGGGCGTATGGAATTTGACCGCGTATTGCGAGCAACACCCACCAGCTTCCGAGAAAAACGAGATATACGGGTGAGTGACACCCTGCGTATCTATGCCGATTTCTATAGACGCTTGTCCCAAAACCGATCTTGCATCCATGATAGCAGGTCAGCGGTAATCCCGTAAACTGTCTGCATTGGGGTAAACGAGTGTTCATTGTTCCACGGGGTCGTTCATTCTGATTTTTACGATCGACGACTTCTACACGGGGGTGACCACGCAATTTTATCTTCAATCGGTGCAACAGCCGTGGTATGGGACCGACCATATAACGACCTACAACTAAACGAAGATCAGTATCTTTTATTCTTTGAAAATATTCACAGATGTCACCGTGTATTTTAAGCATGTTAACGTTGGATCGGTTGACCCATCGACATCTTGGAGATGTGACCATGTTAACCAGGCAAAACCGGCTCTCCCCTCTAACACATGTCGTTATAGTTACGATGCTAGCGCCACGGTCTCACGGAAACACATATAAGGGTACGATACTATGAAAAATCGGCAGTCCGGCCCGTGGATTCGTTATAAAAAGTCGGGATAAAAGCCCTCGAATTTCTGTTTTACGGTTTGCCCCTTGTAACGTCAAACTATTGTTCGAGATGAGTCAGGCTATCGGTGTTAAAGATCTGAGGGACAGTGATCTACAGCCCGAAACCATGTATCGTATACTGTCGGACGACGAGAAGAAGCGTCTTGAAGCACCGCTGATTCTCGGTACAACGTATACGCTCAACCCCTCGGAGACAAAAAAAGTTCACATCGGTCTACAGACGTGCGCCGATGGCCGCATACGCCCGATCGTAAAACTTCAGAACAATACCACGGCTGGAGGTATTGTCTTTGAATCGGCCGATTGGCATTTGCTGCAGACAAAACTACCTGAAATTTCGAGGTATTTCGACGGTGTCCAAAAGATCGCCTGGGGTAAGAATTGGCGCACACCGCAACCCGTACGCATCGGTGATTGTGAGATACTCTTCACCTCGAGTTACGGCTCCAAATCCATTGTGTTTGATCGGATTATCGAAGAAGATACGACATTCCAAGATGATGGATCACAGCGGGATCCCGAACCAGCAACGAAGAAGCGTAAAAATTATTCACCGGCTGTTGTGATGCAAAAATCTTCGTTCGATGGATTGCTCGGCATACTGGTGTGTCTCGACGAACGCTTCAGACGTCTACAGCGAAATGTCACACATGTGGAAAAGTGTGTCAATGTTCTGTGCGCTGAATTACTTCTACACATTCCCGCTGAAGAAGACCCCAAAAAAATCGATGAGATACGCGTCAAATAATTGCTTAAGAATAATTTCAAATCTTTGAAAGAAGCTACTCAACTCCGTATGGATCCTGCATTTGTCGAATTTACATTCGACATAGTTTTCTTGGAGTTTTCTGTACTGTGTGCCGCGTACATCGCAAACCAATTGCGGAAAGCACTTGCTACTAAAACGAAACGAACGGCTTAAAAACGGTGTTAGCCATGCATAAAATTATTTATCAGTATTATTATCGTCGTTATACTTTTAACATTGGTCGTTTTCGCATTTCCGTGGAAGTTTTTCAACTATTCGTTAATACCCTAAACAATCGAGCCCTTGCCCTTGCCCATTATTATAGTTAGGTGTATACGTATTCGGTAATACTAATCGGTATTTGTTGGACAGCCTCTTGACATCATGTATATATATATATATGTCGCATCGCAGTCGAAGACGTGATTTGGGCGACGCACTCGAACTATTTTATGATGTTTATGGAGGCTCAAATGACGAGCGTCGAGCGACGATACGTCGCCGAGATATTTAGAAAAATACTGACTCTGTTGGTGGTGCGTGGTGCATGTACCACGAGTGGGTTGTATCGCGTAGAGGCCTAGGACAAAGAAGTAAGTCAGGAAAGACCAAGAGGTCTCACGTATTGGAATTCATTCCCTCTCGGGTCATCGTGTCGAAAAGAGCGTTTTAAAAGAGAGTCTCTGCGCGATACACTCCGCTAGCACCGCTATCGAGAGATTTCGTATTGTAACCTTTATTTGCACCTTTTAATCCATGTATCGGATCATTTAATAAATTCTGTACGCTGTGTCACGTGTCACTGCGGCCGTCAGTGAGGTATCTACTGTGTCTTGAGAGCACGCTCTTGCTCTCTCTATTTTATCTTTGATACACATTATTTGTGTGTATCTGACATCAGAAGTGGGATCAAGAACTTTCAACTCAGAGATTCGACGATAAAGTTCACGTGAAAATTGTGAAAACTTTCAATACGACTATGACAAAAGAGGGTGAAGACAGTGACAGTGTTGTGGTAGCGAAGGACAGTGAAAATAGTGCCGTTGTGGTGGCGAAGGACGGTGAAAAAGGTGTTAGTGAGACAGACAGTGTACGATCTCGAGACCGGAAAAGAAAACGATCTTCGTCTTCATCCGAATCGGAACTTGACTCCGATGATTCCATGCACACAAAAAATAAACGGAAAGAACGTACGTCGAGACTGGAGGAAGAGAATCTGCGACTGATTGCTCTGCTTACTCGACGAGAACGAGCTCCGATGGACCTCGTTAAATTCGATCCGAAAACGACTGACGCTACCGGCTGGGCAAAAATGGTCGATGAATGGATTCGACGTTACAAACCGGACGATTGGGAAATCGTTCAACACCTGGCTAAAGCCTTCAAGGACGAAGCGGCACAATGGTTCACTGGCATGGACCCCTCCGGGAAAAGCTGGACCGAGATTCGTGCCGAGTTTATAAGCGCGTATGCAAAAAATAAAAACGTCGCTTCAGAACTTCATTCGATTTGGACCGACGACGCCGAGTTCACGCTCGAGAATTTCATGAAGAGGGGAAGGAAGATCAAAGCGTGGCTCAAGGAACGGAAATCGGTGGACGAGACCGTTACCCAACTGACTGGATTGTCTTACTCGTTCCAGAACCGATTTGTGCGAAATGTATTCGTACGCGAATCACCTCGCAATCTGCAAGAAGCAATGTCGTACCTCGATGGAAAAACGACCGACCACCATCGACCGCGTGCATTCCTCGGAGCCCCTGGTCCACATACTAAGACTCCGACGCCGCGAGATGGGAAGTCGCACCGTTCAGACATCGAGTGCTACAATTGCGGAAAGAAGGGACATCGTAAGGCTGATTGCAGATCATCCTCGAAGTCACACAGCAGCCAGCCACGGGACAACAAGGGCTCGTATTTCAAGAAGGCGTTGACCTGCTACAACTGCAAGGGAGAGGGTCATATCTCCCCGAATTGTCCAAAGAGGGAGGAGAAAATCGTGAAGCTTTGTAATTTGACCTCTACCGAAAATACTTTGAAGCTGGCTGACGGTAAGGTGTTGACATTTATTTTTGATTCTGGTTCAGACTGCTCGTTAGTAAAAGAGAGTCTGGTGGAAAGGTTGCCCGGTAGGAGACGGTTCGTCTCTACGCGGTTAAGAGGTCTTGGAAATGGATATGTAGATTGCTGTGAGCAAATCTCTGTTTTGGCCGATTTAAATGGCATAAATGTTGAAATTGATTTGTATGTGGTATCGGACGAAACTTTGTCCGTGGATATAATTCTGGGGAAAGAATTGTTAGCAGATGGTGTCTCAGTCACGTTGGACGGAACCATGGTAAAATTTGCAAAAGTAGACAAATTTATTGGCTCATGTAACTTGGAAATTAGTATCGATGCTGTCGATTGTGATTCAATTAATATGAGAAAAGCACTCGTTGAATTTTTGAGAATTTATGAGAAAAATATGAGTGTCGAGTCCCCCAAGATTCGAGTCACTTCGGGTAGTCTTGAGATAAGATTAAAAGACGAAAACAAACTCGTGCAGAGACGCCCTTACAAGCTAGGCGATGTAGAACGACAAACTGTGAGAGGTTTGGTTGACAAAATGCTTAAGGCAGGAATCGTTCGGGAAAGTAGAAGCCCATTCTCTAGTCCAATCATCTTAGTAAAGAAAAAGGATGGATCGGATAGATTATGCGTGGATTTTCGGGAATTAAACTCAAATACGGTAGCAGACCGTTATCCATTACCGCTGATACAAGATCAATTAGATCGTCTGTGTGGTGCGCATTATTTTTCGTCGTTAGATATGGTAGCGGGATTCCATCAGATACCCGTAGAGGAAAACTCGATAGAAAAGCTTGCATTTATTACACCTGACGGACATTACGAATACCTGACAATGCCATTTGGGCTGATGAATGCACCATCCGTGTATCAAAGAGCAATTAACAACGCACTGGGAGAATTGAGATATTCTTATGCGATTATTTATTTAGATGATGTTCTTATACCTGGCAAAACCGAACAAGAGGCTTTTGATAGACTGAAAATGGTAACGACAAAACTGGCCGAGAGCGGGTTCTCGTTTAATTTAAATAAATGTAAATTTTTGAAAACGCAAATTGAATATCTGGGATACACTGTATCGAACGGAGAGCTGAGGCCCAACCTTCGAAAAATCGAAGCCCTGGTGCAATCGCCCATCCCTCGAACGCAGACCCAGGTAAGGCAGTTGCTGGGACTAGCATCCTATTTTCGTAGATTTATACCAAAATTCTCACAGACGGCAGCCCCTTTGTATAGGCTTACCGCAGGCAATACGAAGACAGTACAATGGACAAATGAACACCACGAAGCTAGGACAAAGCTCATTGAATTTTTAACGTCGGAACCGTGTCTCCGTATATTTGACCCTAGCCTACCGATCGAATTACATACTGACGCTAGTGCCCTCGGGTACGGCGCTGTGTTGCTTCAAGTCATAAATAAAAATAAACATCCAATCGCTTACTACAGCAAACGCACTATAGACGCTGAAACTCGTTATCATTCGTACGAACTTGAGACCCTCGCAGTCGTAAACGCAATAAAACACTTTCGACAATATTTAGTCGGTCGTAAATTTTTGGTTGTCACAGACTGTAACTCACTAAAGGCCGCGAGCCTAAAGAAAGATTTAACACCACGTGGGTACCGTTGGTGGGCATTCTTACAATCTTTTGATTTTGAAATTGAATATCGCGCGGGTGAGAGAATGAAACACGCGGACTTTCTGTCACGAAACCCTGTTTTGGATAAAAGCGTAATGAAGGTGACAAAAGTCGATATGAACAAAATAATAGAATTAGCCGATGACTGGTTGATTGTCGCTCAACAGAAAGACGACGAAATAAAAACTTTGTACCGGGAAGTACTAGACGGATCAGAGAAAACGAAAACTTACGCGATTAAAGACAAAATCTTGATGCGAACGATAGAGAGAAAGGGTAGACAAATCACATTACCCGTAGTACCCAGATTGATGGTATGGTCGCTCATACATCATGTACACGCGAATATTTGTCATTTAGGATGGGAAAAGACATTGAACAAATTGTACGAACTTTATTGGTTTCCTAACATGTCAAAGCAAGTAAAGAAATTTGTGGCAAATTGTATTTTGTGTCAAACTTGCAAATCGGTATCGAGACCATTGCAAGCACAGCTACATCCAATCGAAAAAGACAATACTCCGTGGTCAACAATTCACATAGACATATCGGGAAAATTATCAGGCCCATCTGGAAAAAAAGAATATGTTTTCGTAATCATAGACGGATTCACGAAATTTGTAACATTGAATTGGATTAATCGTTTGGATACAGAAACAGCAATTAATCAGATTGAGAAACATTCGTGTATTTTTGGGGCACCAAGACGAATCATTTGTGACCAAGGTTCAGGATTTACAAATGCGCGATTTAAGGAATTCTGCAACGAAAAGAATATTTTGATTCATTTAATAGCTTCGGGAACACCGAGAGGTAATGGTCAGGTTGAAAGAGTTATGTCAACCATGAGGAATATGTTATCCATAAGCAAGGCTCAGGGAAAACAATGGCAGAACGAATTAGGCAGAGTGCAGCTTGCAATAAATTCAACCGTTCAGAAAACGCTGGGAAAAAGTCCCGCTGAGATTTTGTTTGGAACTAAAATAAATGCGTTAGAAATCGAACGTATAAAACATGATAGTGTAAACACAGACAGTGTTACGTTAAGCGAGATCAGGGCAGAGGCTAGCGATAATATTGCAGCGGAGGCCAAAAAGGAAAAAGAAAGATTTGATCGAAAAAACAAAGTGGTTAAGCCATTCAGAGTTGGAGATTTTGTAATGGTCAGGAATAATGACAGGATAAAGACAAAGTTGGACGCAAAATATCGCGGTCCGGTAGAAGTCATTGCGGTGCTACCGAATGATAGGTACCTGGTGAAGAAAGTAGGCTATGGATTGAGAGGCCGAAATAGCATTAAAGTTTCTCATGACAAACTGATCGCAGCTCCGGGAAACGAGGCGAGTCAGGATAACAGTGTCGCAGAAACGGAAAAATAGGTGAGAATAAAATTGTATGTCAATTTGTGTGATGCAATTCGAGAAATGGTTTCTCTGGTTCTGTTGGTTTCCGAATTCTGTTGAGAATTCGCAGAGAACGTGTGGTTCTGGTTAAATCGGGTTTATATGTAGAAATCTGAAGAGAGCACGAGGCTCTGTTGGTTATTAACATCGTTTCAATTCAAGAGTGCAACTTCGGCTTTCGATGCTCGCTGGACTTGATCACCCAGAATCCTCGAACCCAAAGATGTTACTTGAGAATGATCCGAGTATTAACTTGTGAGCAATAGTTAGAACATGTATGGATGCGCAAGGCATGCCTACAGAGCTATTGCGAGTGAAGAAAAATAGTTAGAACATGTATGGATGCGCAAGGCATGCCTACAGAGCTATTGCGAGTGAAGAAAAATAGTTAGAACATGTATGGATGTGCAAGGCATGCCTACAGAGCTATTTTGAGTGAAGGAAAATAGTTAGAACGTGTACGGATGCGCAAGGCATGCCTACAGAGCTATTGCGAGTGAAGAAAAATAGTTAGAACATGTATGGATGCGCAAGGCATGCCTACAGAGCTATTGTGAGTAAAGAAAAAATAGTTAGAACATGTATGGATGTGCAAGGCATGCCTACAGAGCTATTTTGAGTGAAGGAAAATAGTTAGAACGTGTACGGATGCGCAAGGCATGCCTACAGAGCTATTATGAGTAAAAGATAATAGTTAGAAATTGTATGGATGTATGAGACATGCCTACAGAGCTATTGCGAATGGTAAAGAAATAGTTAGAAAATGTATGGATTTGAGAGACATGCCTGCAGAGCTATTGCGAAGGGTAGAACGATAGTTAGAACATGTACGGATGCGAAAGACATATGCCTACAGAGCTATTGTAAGTGGACAGTGGTTAGAAATTGCACGGATGCGTGGGGCATGCCGGCAGAGCCATTTGTGTCTTGGTAATTGGACTTGCAGTGCGACTGTAGAGTATTCAGAAAAATAAATAGATAAAATGCCGCATGGCGATAGTGTCAAAAGAGAAAATGAATTAAAGAAATGATGCCCGGGAGGCAGAAACGTGTCGGGAAACTACAGCAAAAGCATAAAAGGATACAGACGGACTTGTAAAGTCAGGAAAGCCGAACGTAAACTAATGCTCGTCTGTTCGATGCCTGTTTTTGTGTTTCAGAAGTAAATTAAATGGATAAATACTGAGCACTCGAGACGCGTGCTAGTCAGTATGGCCGTGTCGCATCGCAGTCGAAGACGTGATTTGGGCGACGCACTCGAACTATTTTATGATGTTTATGGAGGCTCAAATGACGAGCGTCGAGCGACGATACGTCGCCGAGATATTTAGAAAAATACTGACTCTGTTGGTGGTGCGTGGTGCATGTACCACGAGTGGGTTGTATCGCGTAGAGGCCTAGGACAAAGAAGTAAGTCAGGAAAGACCAAGAGGTCTCACGTATTGGAATTCATTCCCTCTCGGGTCATCGTGTCGAAAAGAGCGTTTTAAAAGAGAGGCTCTGCGCGATACACTCCGCTAGCACCGCTATCGAGAGATTTCGTATTGTAACCTTTATTTGCACCTTTTAATCCATGTATCGGATCATTTAATAAATTCTGTACGCTGTGTCACTGCGGCCGTCAGTGAGGTATCTACTGTGTCTTGAGAGCACGCTCTTGCTCTCTCTATTTTATCTTTGATACACATTATTTGTGTGTATCTGACATGTATAGGTATATGTACGCGTATTTTATCTTATTTGTACGATATATATTAAGACCAATGTATGCGGGTGGGATGGAACGTGACGCATAAGTAATTAATAAACTCATATACTCCGATAATTTTGTTTTTCATTTCGCGTAAAACGTCAAAATTAATTATCATGGACGCATTAACAAATATTTTTAAGCATCTGCAGGAAAAACTCTTAGGGCCCAATCACAACTCGGGGAGAATTTACAGGGACCAATCATGGCCCGGGGAAAATCATTTGCATCCCCCCTACTACCCATCGGACCCAACGCAGCATCACGGCTCAAGAAATGCCTGGGGGGCACGTGACGTCAGACGATAGGGTAGAGGGAAAAAACACGTTGAATTGTCCTCTCTCTCTCTCTCTCTCTCTCTCTCTCTCTCTCTACAGCATCCCCTGTCAGCGGGTGGGGGATGCTGCGTTGTGCAGCGCAGCTCTGGGAAAACTCTTAGGGCCCAATTACATCTCGGGGAATTTACAGGGACCAATCATGGCTCGGGGAAAATCGGCCCACAGCATCCCCGTCCAGACGGTGGTGGGGAGCATCACACGGAATCTCTCTCTCTCTCGGCCCCCCTCATTGGGCCCGCTACAGCATCCATGGTAGTGGGGATACCGTCTTACCGGTGGGAGGTAGTCGCAAGGGGGGACAGCAGATCCCTCTATCACACTCACCACACCCCCCACCGCTACAGCATCCCACTCCAGTGGGTGGTGGGGGGGCATGACGTCAGACATGGGGGAAGGGGGTGGAGGGGGAGTAACAGATGACCCTCTCTCTCGCACTCACTGCACCCCCCACCACAGCATCCCGGTCCAGACGGCGGTGGGGGTGGTGCCAGACAGGGGGGCGAGGGGGGGACAGCAGATGGGCCCCTGTCTCCCCAGCCCTGTACACTACTACTGAGAGTGTTCCATGGGATAGAATTGCGACGGAATTGGGTTTAGGATTTTTGGGAAGTCCGACTAAAGTTATAATTTGTCATGGTATCGTCAGATATCCTAGTAAACAAGAGCGTGAAGGGATAATTCAGGAAATGCATGGATCGCCTATAGGAGGTCATAGAGGGGTTACGAAAATTTTTAATAGAATCAGGCAACACCATTACTGGAAAAAAATGAAAGTGGATATTCAAAATTACATACAAAGATGCTTACCATGCCAATTAAAGAAATGTGTGAGAAATAAAACGAGATAATCAATGGTATTACCTGACACACCAGGGACAGCTTTCGACAAAGTAGCTATGGACATAGTCGGACCATTACCAAAAACAAAAGATGGTAACGAATACATATTGACAATACAAGACCAGTTAACGAAATTTTGCCTTGCAATTCCTTTACCAAATGCAGCATCAGTAACCATCGCGGACGCGATGGTCAAACATTTTATCAGTATTTTCGGACTACCAAAATCAATATTAACCTTCAAGCGGGCGCGCGTAGTCGAATCGACCGCACTTAGTACATTTTCGTTCCTATTATTATTATTACCTATTACATTTATTTGTTACTTCTAGTAGCCTGTCGCTATGTCATTGGGAGTAAAACAAAGATTAAACCGTCGCTCGGGGCGCTCCCCCCACTCCACAAATCGCAATTGTTTTAGTCCCGGTGCAATCGTCGAAAAGACTACACGCGCCTGTCGTCGAAAAGGTTACGCGCGACGCTCAACGCGACATACCCTTGTTCACGCTCATAGTAGTTCTTCGGCCATAATTCAGTATTATTGAATTTTGCTTGGATTTTTTTTATATAAAATGAGTCGTGGACGGTTATCACAAAGTGCAATACTCGAGGAATTACTAAATGAAGACGAAGAAGAAAGTGAATCGGAGCTTAGCGACCAAGGCTCTGAAACTTCCGACCACATCGTTGCAGAGGAACCTCTACCTGCTGAGGAATCAAACTGCTCGGACTCAGAAGAGGATGATTTGCCACTTTCAGAAATAAATAGCTGCTTTGCAGGGCGCGATAAAGTAACGAAGTGGCAAAAATCTAACAATAACAGAGTGAGGCGTCAAGTTCAAAATATTCTAACGGAAGATGCGGGTATTCGTAGAAATGGTTTGGGTGTAACGACGTTTACGCAAGCCTGGAGTTTATTCATTTCAGAGAATATTATTGAACAAGTTGTTAGACATACCAACGAATTTATTCAAAAAAAAAGTGTCATCGTATAACAGAATACGTGACTGCAAACCGACAGATGCGGTGGAAATCCTAGCACTTTTCGGATTATTATACATAGCGGGATCCTTGAAGACATCACACGCCAATTTAGAAGATTTATATGCAAGTGATGGGACAGGTTTACCTATTTTTCCTACTACTATGTCAGGGAAAAGAGTGAAATTTCTACTGAATTCATTGCGGTTTGATGATGCTACTACGCGACAAGCTCGTCGTACTCTAGACAAAGCGGCACCAATAAGAGAAGTTTTAGATATGTTTACACAAAACTGTCTTTTGCCATATTCAGTGGGAGAGAATGTTGTAATCGATGAGATGATGGTTGGCTTTCGAGGAAAATGTCCTTTCCGACTGTACATGAAATCAAAGCCCGACAAATACGGAATCAAACTTTATCCACTAGTAGATGCTGCTACGTTTTACGTCCTAAATATTGAACTTTATGCTGGCAAGCAGCCTGAAGGCCCATATCAGTTGAGTAATGCTGCGTCAGACGTCGTGAAGAGGCTAATTACACCAATTTCTGGCACTGGGAGAAACCTTACCGTCGACAATTGGTATACCAGTGTGCCGCTGATGAACGATTTGGCCAAGGATCATAAGATTTCTGTTGTGGGTACCATCCGCAAAAACAAGAAAGAAATACCTCCTTGCTTTATAGATAAAAATAAACCTGAATATTCAAGTCAATTTGGATTTTCAGATACAGCAACTCTCGTATCTTATGTGCCTAAAAAGAAAAGATCTGTAGTTCTTCTATCATCACTTCATTGTGCTGCAGAAATTGATGAAAGTACAAATGAAAAGCGCAAACCCAGCATCGTTACTTTTTACAATAAAACAAAGGGGGGTGGCGATGAAGTGGATAAAAAAGTAAAAATGTATTCGGTTTCAAGGAAGAATAATAGATGGCCATTGACACTATTCTTTCGTCTTCTGGATATTGCAGGAATAAATAGTATGGTGATATTGAGAGCAAATAATGTGACTCTACGGAAAAGGCGAATGTATTTACGGGCATTAGGCACTGAATTGATAAAAGAGTACGTCCAAAGAAGATCAACGATGGTAGGCCTTCCAAGAAAACTAAAAAGAAACATAAGGGAGCATTTGAATATGGAGGTTGGTGCTGCTGATAGAGAAGCAGGTAGTTCTGGCACATGCAGAGGAACCTGTAAAATATGTCCAGCCAAAAAGAGAAGGCAATCAAAAACGCAATGTATGAAATGTATGAAACATATTTGCAGAAGTCATACAACATTTATTTGCAATCAATGTTATATGGATAAAGAAACTGATTCTGATGAAAACTAAACCAAAGTTAATTCATTTGTTTATTCTTATTTTGTATTTTTTATAATTAGACTAGGTATATATATGTCAGATACACACAAATAATGTGTATCAAAGATAAAATAGAGAGAGCAAGAGCGTGCTCTCAAGACACAGTAAATACCTCACTGACGGCCGCAGTGACACAGCGTACAGAATTTATTAAATGATCCGATACATGGATTAAAAGGTGCAAATAAAGGCTACAATACGAAATCTCTCGATAGCGGTGCTAGCGGAGTGTATCGCGCAGAGCCTCTCTTTTAAAACGCTCTTTTCGACACGATGACCCGAGAGGGAATGAATTCCAATACGTGAGACCTCTTGGTCTTTCCTCACTTACTTCTTTGTCCTAGGCCTCTACGCGATACAACCCACTCGTGGTACATGCACCACGCACCACCAACAGAGTCAGTATTTTTCCAAATATCTCGGCGACGTATCGTCGCTCGACGCTCGTCATTTGAGCCTCCATAAACATCATAAAATAATTCGAGTGCGTCGCCCAAATCACGTCTTCGACTGCGATGCGACACGGCCATACTGACTAGCACGCGTCTCGAGTGCTCAGTATTTATCCATTTAATTTACTTCTGAAACACAAAACAGGCATTGAACAAACGAGCATTAGTTTACGTTCGGCTTTCCTGACTTTACAAGTCCGTCTGTATCCTTTTATGCTTTTGCTGTACTTTCCCGACACGTTTCTGCCTCCCGGGCATCATTTCTTTAATTCATTTTCTCTTTTGACACTATCGCCATGCGGCATTTTATCTATTTATTTTTCTGAATACTCTACAGTCGCACTGCAAGTCCAATTACCAAGACACAAATGGCTCTGCCGGCATGCCCCACGCATCCGTGCAATTTCTAACCACTGTCCACTTACAATAGCTCTGTAGGCATGTCTCATACATCCATACAATTTCTAACTATTATCTTTTACTCATAATAGCTCTGTAGGCATGCCTTGCGCATCCGTACACGTTCTAACTATTTTCCTTCACTCAAAATAGCTCTGTAGGCATGCCTTGCACATCCATACATGTTCTAACTATTTTTCTTCACTCGCAATAGCTCTGTAGGCATGCCTTGCGCATCCATACATGTTCTAACTATTTTTCTTCACTCGCAATAGCTCTGTAGGCATGCCTTGCGCATCCATACATGTTCTAACTATTGCTCACAAGTTAATACTCGGATCATTCTCAAGTAACATCTTTGGGTTCGAGGATTCTGGGTGATCAAGTCCAGCGAGCATCGAAAGCCGAAGTTGCACTCTTGAATTGAAACGATGTTAATAACCAACAGAGCCTCGTGCTCTCTTCAGATTTCTACATATAAACCCGATTTAACCAGAACCACACGTTCTCTGCGAATTCTCAACAGAATTCGGAAACCAACAGAACCAGAGAAACCATTTCTCGAATTGCATCACACAAATTGACATACAATTTTATTCTCACCTATTTTTCCGTTTCTGCGACACTGTTATCCTGACTCGCCTCGTTTCCCGGAGCTGCGATCAGTTTGTCATGAGAAACTTTAATGCTATTTCGGCCTCTCAATCCATAGCCTACTTTCTTCACCAGGTACCTATCATTCGGTAGCACCGCAATGACTTCTACCGGACCGCGATATTTTGCGTCCAACTTTGTCTTTATCCTGTCATTATTCCTGACCATTACAAAATCTCCAACTCTGAATGACTTAACCACTTTGTTTTTTCGATCAAATCTTTCTTTTTCCTTTTTGGCCTCCGCTGCAATATTATCGCTAGCCTCTGCCCTGATCTCGCTTAACGTAACACTGTCTGTGTTTACACTATCATGTTTTATACGTTCGATTTCTAACGCATTTATTTTAGTTCCAAACAAAATCTCAGCGGGACTTTTTCCCAGCGTTTTCTGAACGGTTGAATTTATTGCAAGCTGCACTCTGCCTAATTCGTTCTGCCATTGTTTTCCCTGAGTCTTGCTTATGGATAACATATTCCTCATGGTTGACATAACTCTTTCAACCTGACCATTACCTCTCGGTGTTCCCGAAGCTATTAAATGAATCAAAATATTCTTTTCGTTGCAGAATTCCTTAAATCGCGCATTTGTAAATCCTGAACCTTGGTCACAAATGATTCGTCTTGGTGCCCCAAAAATACACGAATGTTTCTCAATCTGATTAATTGCTGTTTCTGTATTCAAACGATTAATCCAATTCAATGTTACAAATTTCGTGAATCCGTCTATGATTACGAAAACATATTCTTTTTTTCCAGATGGGCCTGATAATTTTCCCGATATGTCTATGTGAATTGTTGACCACGGAGTATTGTCTTTTTCGATTGGATGTAGCTGTGCTTGCAATGGTCTCGATACCGATTTGCAAGTTTGACACAAAATACAATTTGCCACAAATTTCTTTACTTGCTTTGACATGTTAGGAAACCAATAAAGTTCGTACAATTTGTTCAATGTCTTTTCCCATCCTAAATGACAAATATTCGCGTGTACATGATGTATGAGCGACCATACCATCAATCTGGGTACTACGGGTAATGTGATTTGTCTACCCTTTCTCTCTATCGTTCGCATCAAGATTTTGTCTTTAATCGCGTAAGTTTTCGTTTTCTCTGATCCGTCTAGTACTTCCCGGTACAAAGTTTTTATTTCGTCGTCTTTCTGTTGAGCGACAATCAACCAGTCATCGGCTAATTCTATTATTTTGTTCATATCGACTTTTGTCACCTTCATTACGCTTTTATCCAAAACAGGGTTTCGTGACAGAAAGTCCGCGTGTTTCATTCTCTCACCCGCGCGATATTCAATTTCAAAATCAAAAGATTGTAAGAATGCCCACCAACGGTACACACGTGGTGTTAGATCTTTCTTTAGGCTCGCGGCCTTTAGTGAGTTACAGTCTGTGACAACCAAAAATTTACGACCGACTAAATATTGTCGAAAGTGTTTTATTGCGTTTACGACTGCGAGGGTCTCAAGTTCGTACGAATGATAACGAGTTTCAGCGTCTATAGTGCGTTTGCTGTAGTAAGCGATTGGATGTTTATTTTTATTTATGACTTGAAGCAACACAGCGCCGTACCCGAGGGCACTAGCGTCAGTATGTAATTCGATCGGTAGGCTAGGGTCAAATATACGGAGACACGGTTCCGACGTTAAAAATTCAATGAGCTTTGTCCTAGCTTCGTGGTGTTCATTTGTCCATTGTACTGTCTTCGTATTGCCTGCGGTAAGCCTATACAAAGGGGCTGCCGTCTGTGAGAATTTTGGTATAAATCTACGAAAATAGGATGCTAGTCCCAGCAACTGCCTTACCTGGGTCTGCGTTCGAGGGATGGGCGATTGCACCAGGGCTTCGATTTTTCGAAGGTTGGGCCTCAGCTCTCCGTTCGATACAGTGTATCCCAGATATTCAATTTGCGTTTTCAAAAATTTACATTTATTTAAATTAAACGAGAACCCGCTCTCGGCCAGTTTTGTCGTTACCATTTTCAGTCTATCAAAAGCCTCTTGGTCGGTTTTGCCAGGTATAAGAACATCATCTAAATAAATAATCGCATAAGAATATCTCAATTCTCCCAGTGCGTTGTTAATTGCTCTTTGATACACGGATGGTGCATTCATCAGCCCAAATGGCATTGTCAGGTATTCGTAATGTCCGTCAGGTGTAATAAATGCAAGCTTTTCTATCGAGTTTTCCTCTACGGGTATCTGATGGAATCCCGCTACCATATCTAACGACGAAAAATAATGCGCACCACACAGACGATCTAATTGATCTTGTATCAGCGGTAATGGATAACGGTCTGCTACCGTATTTGAGTTTAATTCCCGAAAATCCACGCATAATCTATCCGATCCATCCTTTTTCTTTACTAAGATGATTGGACTAGAGAATGGGCTTCTACTTTCCCGAACGATTCCTGCCTTAAGCATTTTGTCAACCAAACCTCTCACAGTTTGTCGTTCTACATCGCCTAGCTTGTAAGGGCGTCTCTGCACGAGTTTGTTTTCGTCTTTTAATCTTATCTGAAGACTACCCGAAGTGACTCGAATCTTGGGGGACTCGACACTCATATTTTTCTCATAAATTCTCAAAAATTCAACGAGTGCTTTTCTCATATTAATTGAATCACAATCGACAGCATCGATACTAATTTCCAAGTTACATGAGCCAATAAATTTGTCTACTTTTGCAAATTTTACCATGGTTCCGTCCAACGTGACTGAGACACCATCTGCTAACAATTCTTTCCCCAGAATTATATCCACGGACAAAGTTTCGTCCGATACCACATACAAATCAATTTCAACATTTATGCCATTTAAATCGGCCAAAACAGAGATTTGCTCACAGCAATCTACATATCCATTTCCAAGACCTCTTAACCGCGTAGAGACGAACCGTCTCCTACCGGGCAACCTTTCCACCAGACTCTCTTTTACTAACGAGCAGTCTGAACCAGAATCAAAAATAAATGTCAACACCTTACCGTCAGCCAGCTTCAAAGTATTTTCGGTAGAGGTCAAATTACAAAGCTTCACGATTTTCTCCTCCCTCTTTGGACAATTCGGGGAGATATGACCCTCTCCCTTGCAGTTGTAGCAGGTCAACGCCTTCTTGAAATACGAGCCCTTGTTGTCCCGTGGCTGGCTGCTGTGTGACTTCGAGGATGATCTGCAATCAGCCTTACGATGTCCCTTCTTTCCGCAATTGTAGCACTCGATGTCTGAACGGTGCGACTTCCCATCTCGCGGCGTCGGAGTCTTAGTATGTGGACCAGGGGCTCCGAGGAATGCACGCGGTCGATGGTGGTCGGTCGTTTTTCCATCGAGGTACGACATTGCTTCTTGCAGATTGCGAGGTGATTCGCGTACGAATACATTTCGCACAAATCGGTTCTGGAACGAGTAAGACAATCCAGTCAGTTGGGTAGCGGTCTCGTCCACCGATTTCCGTTCCTTGAGCCACGCTTTGATCTTCCTTCCCCTCTTCATGAAATTCTCGAGCGTGAACTCGGCGTCGTCGGTCCAAATCGAATGAAGTTCTGAAGCGACGTTTTTATTTTTTGCATACGCGCTTATAAACTCGGCACGAATCTCGGTCCAGCTTTTCCCGGAGGGGTCCATGCCAGTGAACCATTGTGCCGCTTCGTCCTTGAAGGCTTGAGCCAGGTGTTGAACGATTTCCCAATCGTCCGGTTTGTAACGTCGAATCCATTCATCGACCATTTTTGCCCAGCCGGTAGCGTCAGTCGTTTTCGGATCGAATTTAACGAGGTCCATCGGAGCTCGTTCTCGTCGAGTAAGCAGAGCAATCAGTCGCAGATTCTCTTCCTCCAGTCTCGACGTACGTTCTTTCCGTTTATTTTTTGTGTGCATGGAATCATCGGAGTCAAGTTCCGATTCGGATGAAGACGAAGATCGTTTTCTTTTCCGGTCTCGAGATCGTACACTGTCTGTCTCACTAACACCTTTTTCACCGTCCTTCGCCACCACAACGGCACTATTTTCACTGTCCTTCGCTACCACAACACTGTCACTGTCTTCACCCTCTTTTGTCATAGTCGTATTGAAAGTTTTCACAATTTTCACGTGAACTTTATCGTCGAATCTCTGAGTTGAAAGTTCTTGATCCCACTTCTGATGTCAGATACACACAAATAATGTGTATCAAAGATAAAATAGAGAGAGAGAGCGTGCTCTCAAGACACAGTAAATACCTCACTGACGGCCGCAGTGACACAGCGTACAGAATTTATTAAATGATCCGATACATGGATTAAAAGGTGCAAATAAAGGTTACAATACGAAATCTCTCGATAGCGGTGCTAGCGGAGTGTATCGCGCAGAGCCTCTCTTTTAAAACGCTCTTTTCGACACGATGACCCGAGAGGGAATGAATTCCAATACGTGAGACCTCTTGGTCTTTCCTCACTTACTTCTTTGTCCTAGGCCTCTACGCGATACAACCCACTCGTGGTACATGCACCACGCACCACCAACAGAGTCAGTATTTTTCCAAATATCTCGGCGACGTATCGTCGCTCGACGCTCGTCATTTGAGCCTCCATAAACATCATAAAATAGTTCGAGTGCGTCGCCCAAATCACGTCTTCGACTGCGATGCGACATATACTAGTCTGAGATATGTGAAAGGGTTTTGTGTTCCTAATTTGTTTTGATCCAAAGAATATTTGAGTTATGTTGATTAGGTTAATAATTGTTCTTTTTTCATAATTTTAATTAATTTTTTTGACAAAATATACTTTAACGACAATGATAATATATCTAAGTACAAATAAATAAATAATTATTGAATAATTAGTACTTTATTTCCTTTATACATCCCAAACGTCTTTTCGGTTACGCGCGCCCGCTCCCGTTATAAATGACCGCGCGCCCGCTTGAAGGTTAACCGATCAAGGAAGAAATTTTCACAGTGGTTTAATCAAGCGTGTAGCTAAAACATTCAAAATCAAAAGAATTCGGACAACAGGTTTTCATCCACAGTCAAATGGCTCATTGGAACGTTCACATCACGCATTAGGAGAATATCTGAAACAATATGCTAACAAAGAATTTGATTGGGACGAATGGGTACAATCGGCAATTTTCAATTATATTACCGGTGTACATGACGGAACGAAATATACTCCGTACGAATTAGTGTTTGGAAAAATGGCAAGAGTACCATCTAGCGAACCGTTGGGAGAGGAAGATGAGCTTCCAACGTATAGCGGTTATTTGATCAAATTAATAACGCAATTACATGAGATCCGAAGAATGGCTAGAGAGAATATAATACAGGCAAAAATCAGATCCAAAGAACGACATGATAAAAGATTAAACGTTAAATCTTTCAAAGTAGGAGATTATGAATCTTTACAAAACGGACAACAACCGAAAAAATTAGCAGATCAATATACTAGACCACATGAGGTGGTTGAAATAATGGGAAACCAACATATAAAAATAAGAACTAAGAAAAATATTCAGATTGTGCATGCAAATCGACTTACAATTTCACATATTATACCCGAGCAAAAAGATTTTATAGTTAATAAGTACATGGCGATTACGGATTATTCAAATTACAGAAAATGTCAAGCCAGACCGGAATAAGAGGACAAACAAATCAAGTACGTAGAGCAAGATCAGAACAACTGAAGAGAGAGATTTATTATGAAGAAATGCGACTACAAATCAATCAGAAGAAGAAGCATCGAATTCGGGCAACATTTGATGGAATATGCGCTGAGGGAATGGAACGATTTAGAGAGAACGCGAAAACAATGGCCACAATCGCTTTAATAAACAAAATTGCAGATAAAGTCAATCAAACAGAGCAAAATAACATTTGGAAGCGTAAAGTTCAACGCTTGAGTAATTTAATGGTAAACACGATATTACATAAAATTGAAGGAAATGAAGAATACATTATACGAAGTGATTGTATAACATATGTAGAAGAAGTAAGACAGATAATGAAAGAATTTGAAGCAAAGCTGGATATTCATCAAAATAGCGTAGCAGAAGAAATCGTTATTATCATGGTTGCAATTTGGAATGAAGGAGAACCAGACGTCATAGTAGAGTCTGGTATTAACGAGAGTACGGTAGAGATGAGAGCCTTAAGATTCATACTTGTTAGAGTACGTGCTGAAATAACGAGAATGGAAGGTGAGATGGAGTAAAAAGGTGAGAAAAAAAAATGCGTCGTATAAATGTAGCAGAAACATTAATATGTAACCAATAACAGAAACACATTAAGACGTAATCTAATTTATATAAGAACATGATTGTAATAACACAATTTAACTAATAAACAATAATCAAAATGTTTCATCAAAAGGGAGAATTAACAAATTGAATAATCAATATAATTCCATCATTTTCTTTTGACAATTCAAGGATGAGGAAAGAAATATCCATACTCGGGATGAGTATAATCCTGCTGTCCAGACCATGCACGGGAATGATTGGATACGATTGCGGAACAGCTACGTCCAACATTACAACAATATCGCTTCTGGAGGTGGAGGAATGTGATATTCCATCACCAGCGCTGAACGTCACATCGGTGCGAGTTCAACTTCTTCAGATAAACGATTATGCATCTGTACACGTTCAACAGTGTAAAGTTGAGATTAGGCGGGATATTCGAAAGTGCGGGATGTTTTCCCATACCAGTGATGTAACCAGTGGAAAAGCCTCGTACGTATACGAGGTATCGCAAGACGTGTGTAAACGGATGTACGAACACGGATCCTTTCAAATGGAAACGATTTAGATAATGGGAATCAAGGGTAATCAAAGTGTAACTCATCTTGTGACATTAGGTGGAATGATAGGACAAAATGGTGACTCTAAAGGAACGACGTATTCAGATCCTTACGGAAATTGGGAGGAAGGAATCGTATTGGGCGAAGTAAAAATCACATTAAGAGACTATCGTGCGGCGATCACTGTAAAAACAAATAAAATTTTCTTAATGTTAAATATTTGGCAGGTTGCGTGGACGGTGAGGAGATTGGGGGAACAACAGAATAAAGCGATTTACAAAAATGTTATTTATTGCTCTTTAGCCTTGCGGCTTCGACGAGACGACCATTACGACTGGCTCTCTCGAGCCTACATCCGGCAGAGCGCTTTCGGGGTACCGATGATACCCGAGCCTTGCTCGGCTCTTTTCCTGGCGCACGATCAGGCCGACCAACTGTGAGATGCTAATGACATGTAGCAAACTCATTCTTAGCACTACCGCCGTTTGTACATGTCGTTTTTACATTTTTCATATTTATTTTTTCTTTTAATTTCCTGAGACGGTGTCGAGGTAAGGCTTTCGTCAGCATGTTGGCGAGCTGTTCGTCGGATGAGATGTACTCTATTTTCACGATATTCTCTGCGAGTTTTTCACGTATGAAATGGTAGTGAATATCGATATGCTTTGTACGTTTATGGAAGATCGGATTTTTTGCTAACTTTATCGCGCTTTGCTTGTCTACGTATAGAATCGTTTCGCACGCGCAAGGACATCCGATGTCCGCAAGAGGTTTTCGCAACCAGATTAATTCCCTCGTGGCCGTTGACGCTGCCACATATTTAGCCTCGGTCGTACTCAACGTTACCATCTTTTGCCTTTTCGAATTCCAAGTTATCGCCCCGTTCGCGAAACAAAAAACATAACCGGTCATCGACCTTCTTGTTTCGAAATCGCCCGGGAAATCCGAATCTGAAAAACCTACGAGTTCTGCCTCGCTACCGCCGCTTCTATACTCGATTCCGTGACTAACAGTGCCACCGAGATATGCATAGATTCTTTTTACAGCATTCCAATGTTCTGCTGTGTGTTCGTTCGTGTGTCTGCTGACCATGTTTACCGCGAATGCTATATCTGGCCGAGTTATCGAGGCTAGAAAGACAAATGAGCCTATCGCTTCACGATAGGGCACGCTCGTTGCTCGTTCGTCTTCCGCTGTACACGGCGACAGTCTAACGTTTGGGTCAGCAGGCACACACAACGGTTTTGTATTTGCCATTCTAAATTTCTCGATTATTTTCTCGGTGTACGCTGATTGATGAATTAACATCGTTCTCTCTTTTCGATCGCGTTTGATTTGAATTCCTACAAATACACTTGTATCGCCAACCATAATTTCGAATACTTCACTCAGTTTTTTTAGTGCGCAATTTATTGTCTCTATTTTTCTTGACGCAACGAGTCCATCGTCGACGAATATGCCTAGATACACTGTTTCACTTTCGAACTTCTCTACGAAAATGCACTGCTCTGCCTCGCACTCTACGAACTCAAACTCTCTCAGAAAACTCGAAAACTTTTGGTTCCAGCAGCGTGGTGCTTGCTTCAGACCATATAGGGATTTTTCGAGTTTGCACACACTGTTTTCCATTCCTCTTCCTGTGTCGAGCCCTTCCGGAATTTCCATGAGGACTTCTTCTTGAAGCTGCCCATAGAGGAATGCAGTTTTCACATCGAACTGTTTGAGCTCGAGATCCTCTTTCGTTGTGATCGCCAAAAATACTCTCAAAGAATCGTAGCGAATCACTGGTGCAAATGTTTCGGTATAGTCGATTCCTTCTCGTTGTAGGAATCCTCTCGCGCATAGCCTGGCCTTGAAACGATGGATTTTTCAGCTCTCGTCCGTTTTTACACGGAAGACCCATTTTGAGTCGATCGTTTTCATGCTTGCGGTTTTCGGTACGATGATCCACTTTGATTTTTCTCGTGTGCTGCCAACTCTTCTTTTACAGCTTCTGTCCACTGCGCGGCTTCTTTGCTGTTTGATGCTTCTTCGAGATTATTTGGAATGACGTATTCTGCATAGTCTGCGTCGTATCGGCTCGGCCTGCGGATGGTCGCTCGATCTCTCAGCTCTCGTGGCGTTCCGTCTTGATTCGCCTGCTGCTGAGGAGGAGCGTCTTTTTGAGCCTCTTCGAAGACTTCATCAGGTGCCTTTTCGTCTTGTGTTTCTTCTTCATCTTCTACGTCGTTATGGATTTTCCATGGAATGACTATCTCGTTGTCATCTTCTTCTTCAGCATCAGTTGCAGCGACACTACCAATTTTTTCATTGAACACGACGTCATGCGTTGAACTTATCTTCCCTGTCGCGGGATCGTAAACTCGATAGTTCGGAGAGTTTTGTTGATACCCGACGAAGATAACTTTCTTTGCGCGTGCGTCAAATTTCTTTACAAATTGTTTCGGTATATTCGCGTACGCTGGTGAGCCGAAAATTCGTAGGTGCTTCAAACTCGGAGGCTTCCCTATCCATTTTTCGTATGGCGTCACCTTGCCTTGAGAGTAGTAGTGTACAGGGCTCTCAGGACCCTCTCCCCGCCTGTCTGGCACCGCCCCCACCGCCGTCTGGACCGGGATGCTGTGGTGGGGGGTGCAGTGAGTGCGAGAGAGAGGGTCATCTGTTACTCCCCCTCCGCCCCCTCCCCACATGTCTGACGTCATGCCCCCACCACCCACTGGAGTGGGATGCTGTAGCGGTGGGGGGTGGTGAGTGTGATAGAGGGATCTGCTGTTCCCCCTAGACGGTATCCCCACTACCATGGATGCTGTAGCGGGCCCAATGAGGGGGGCGAGAGAGAGATTCCGTGTGAAGCTCCCCACCACTGTCTGGACGGGGATGCTGTGGGCCGATGTGCAGTAGGGGTATGTAAATGATTTTCCCCGAGCCATGATTGGTCCCTGTAAATTCCCCGAGATGTAATTGGTCCCTGAGAGTTTTCCCACAGCTGCTCTGCACAACGGTGGTGGTATCCCCCACCCGCTGACGGGGGATGCTCTAGAGAGAGAGAAAGAGAGCAATTCAACGTGTTTTTCTCCCTCTACCCTATCGTCTGACGTCACGCGCCCCCAGGCATTTCTTGAGCCGTGATGCTGCGTTGGGTCCGATGGGTAGTAGGGGGATGCAAATGATTTTCCCCATGATTGGTCCCTGTAAATTCTCCCCGAGTTGTGATTGGGCCCTAAGAGTTTTCCCGCAGCTGCTTAAACATTACCAAGTCGTCTAAAACTATACAGTTATTCTACAGCCGGTAAAGTCACCCACTACTTTATCATACCCGAAGGGTAACCGTTTACCGGCAATAAGAGATACACTCTTTTTTAAAAATATTCCTTTATTTAATATTTACGTATAGACATCTTGTAGTACAATGATTTTACAGATCTGTGACGATTGCTGGTGAGGTGCGGAGCGTGGGTGTAGCACCGGGCAGTGGTGACGTCTTGGATATTTTTCCGTCAGATTCGAGTGTCGTAATGGGCGTTGCAGTTGCGGATGACGTCAGCGCTGAATGCAATTCTTTCTCATAGCCAGCCCGTTGACATTGTTCGCATTCCCTCCTGGTCGGAGGGTACCCTTCGGCACGTGGGTTGAGATCCGATATAGGCCAATGCTCCCCGCAGAGACGAAATGATGCGACTTCGGCATTGTCTTGAATATGCGTGGGTAGTTTCGTCCACAGGCAAGGAATAGCGTCGCTCCAGTGTCTCAGCAGTAGTGGCTTGAGTATATATGACAGTTCCTCCCTGGTGAGTTCCCAGGGGTCTTTGCCGCAGTCGATCACAAGTATACCGTCGATGATATCCATGGTTCTTAGCACTGCTACAGTTCTTCTCAAAGTGTGTAACACCGATTCGTGAGTTCTGCTTTTATATTATTCAAAGGAGACTGGAGGGGGGGCTGTATTCACAAAAAGACGTAGTCGATTTTATCAAGTTTATTTAGAGATGGCATCCGAAACGGGCCGTGCACGTTTGGATGCATGAAGGTGTACATTTATTGCCGCCCCCCTTTAAAGGAGCCAAACGTGTTTGATTTACATGATGTCTTTTTCGTTTTACATGTTTAAGTCTCTTGTAATAGCGTTGCACGATATTATCGTTTTTTACTTTATTCGTTGAAAATATGCTGCAAAAAGCAGCCAGGCTATACCCACGAGACATAAAATCAAGAAACATAATGCAATATTCTCCACACACTTTAGATTTGATCGATTGCAGCGGCTTGGTATTCCAGTCATAAGTAATGGTATTTCGTCGTAGTCGATTATGATGCTTGCCGACGAGAGGGGGTAGACCATAGCTGTCGAAAAAGGTGCCTCGGCCATTGTTGTACACGTATATGGCGATTCAGTGTGTTCCGGGTTGCGTATGATCGTCGGTGTTGGCGACGATTGCAGCGGGTCTAGACCAGCGACTCGGGATGCGATCGGCGGGGAAGACTCCTTTCGTCTGGGCCGTTACGTCCTGTAGAGCCTCCAGTACCTCCAGACTGTTCATTATAAATACTCTCGGGTCCTGAGTGGGGGCGACGTATACGATATTGGTGATTATTACCTCCACGGGTTCCAGATACCGATGTTTGACGTCCCGGTGGTGGCGGTGGCGAGTTAAGTTTATTACGGTAGAGGGCTACTATTTCTTCTGCAGGTACCGTGCTGTCACAGGTGTTTAGGGTTGCACTGTTGTCGAAGGTCACTGTCGCCTTTGTTATATACTCTCTCACGACAGATGCAGGATTTTTATCTTTTGGGATCTCGTCGTCGTGGACCGTTTTTTTTATAGCGTCGCTTGGTTGATCTTTTTTCCTCGCAGCGCCAACCGGTTCCGTGTAAATGGGATTGACATCATCCAAAAGTTGAGTCTGAAGCCAGCGTTTAATTTTTCCAACGGTATTCAACGCACATTTCGCAGCATCTTCCTTCGCCACACCGTGATAAATGCACCAGGTATCGTACGCAGGCATGTTTCTGAAACTGGGCCCTTCGTACTCTTCGAGATTGACAATGTCGCGGCCGAGAATATCGCGTAAAATCTCAGCTTTTTGTACACCGCGAGTATAGATGCGAAGCGCGTAACGACACATGGCTCTTAGAGCTGCGTAGACTTTCCACAATGGTGTATCACCGTCAACCCACTCGAGACCGTGATGAAAGCACGTTAAACGATTATTACTGGCGCGTACATCTTTGGGCAACTCGCCAAATTCGTATGGCGCGTCGATCAACCAATGACAAAAATGATCGCCCTGTAGCGTTGTTACGGCAACCTCTTTGGGCAGAAACTCGCTTTTCTTTCCGTACAGGGCTTGGATATCCACTATAGCGTCCATGATGAAGGTCGGATGTAAACTGTTGTGGAATACACCAAGATCTCACGGTTTAAATACCATTTCAGACTGGCATTCCAAGTGGGCCCTTTCCTAAATAGGCGTGACATTTTTATGGTTGGAGAGGGTAGATTCTTGGGCCCCACGGTCGTCATGCTGTGCTCAGGCACTAAAATATGTAATAACCTGACGGGCAGAATCAATTTTAATGACGTTATCGTACTCGGCATAAACGACGCAATTTATTGTAGCGCCGAGAGCCCGGGCGAAGCGTACCTCGATTCTCACACTGCCGTGTTTCACGAGGTTCCAGTGGGTGAAGCAGTTTGCCGATAAATCGGGTGTCAAGTCAAAGGCAAACAGACGATATCCTCTAACGTACGCTTCACAATCAATTTCCAGTCCCTCGTTTTGAAAATGTATACCTGTGCCGGAAAAGAGCGTATGGTAACTCTGGACCCAGTTTTCGTTCCCAGTAAAGTCGGGTTGAAGCGGTTTTCCCGGTATCTGATGTCCATCAACGCAGAGCGATAAAAAATGTATCTAATGATGTTGAAAATTGAAGGGATTCAAAGTTTTATCGCCGTTGAAAGCTCTATTGTATACAAAACCGAGTATAATACGTTTCGGTAATTGCCCAAGAATTACATTGTCCAATGTATCGCCTACTATCCCACTGTGCATAGTAAAAGATTTAACTTCCACGCGTGTAATAGTATTTTCCCCAGACTCCATGACCCGCCGCCGAAGCGATTCCTTAAATGGTATATGGTTACCGCTCACATCCTCGATAACGTGTAAACCAGCGCGTAAGGCCTCTTTTCCCACGGCTTTAGCGCCTTTTGTCAGCAGCGGTAGTACACATCTGAATAGACCACCGAGAAACCGCCCGATACCGTGACCCCGTTGGTACGGTGCACCCATAAAAACGTTACGTATACGCCCGGCCCCACCGCCTATTTGATTCTCGTAATAACTCGTATAATGGACCGCCATATTGTCTAACCAATCCGTTTAAAATGAAGCGTAAAGGTTAACGTACCGTACTCGAATGCGATTGGCTCCCCCAGATGATCCCTTATATCTATCTCGACGCTACGAAAGCAATTATTGAGCAAAGGTATATAATTTGGGGTGAAAAATATTTCACCTGTGTCGCCCCGTATGTATACTGTGCGGTATTCAAATTGACAATCCGCAGCAGAGAGGCTTGGGTGTCGCCCACCGTGTACGGTACACATAGATCGGTATAGACAAAAAGCTGTTCAGGGAGGCCGCGAGCGATGCAAGGAGGCATCTGTCCTTCACGCTGAATTCCCCGTTCGTAACGTAGGTATACAGTTTTCGATGTTTCCCAGTCATTAACGGCTGTAGCGTTAAAGCCTAATATACGGGCAACCTTTTTATTCATACACAATGTATTCGGGTAAGGCACAGCTTTACTCCCACACTTTTCCACATACTCGTCCCCCTCAATTGCCGTGTAACCATGAGCGTTTTCAGCATCGACAAGCTGTATACCAGCCTCCCGCAAACCCGGTAGATCGTTTATATTTTTCATAAGTTCTACATGATTCTTGTAGAGCCCGTGGGGTATATGTGCTGTTATATACTCTGTTTTGTCACACACCGTCCACTGAGTTGCCGTCTCGGTTCGTTGCACGTGTATGATTGTAAAGGGTGTGTGTATTTCCGACAAGCCAACGGCCCATTGACCACTCAAAGTTATTTCACGTGAAAGTTGAGTAGTGAAGCGCGTCGTCGTGTTATCCGGAAAGTATCTCATACTGCTGTTGCTGGGTAACACTAGATAAAAATTTTCATCGTTGTACATGATGACTGTTTTCGTGACGTTAGACACCGAGGTTGTGGGCGTTAGAAGCAGGTATCCAGGAGGTAAATTTTGACGGATAGCCGATCCAGCTGACAAAGAGTTGTTTCTTCGAGCCTCGTCCTTTTGTTTTTAAAACACGATCAATTTTAAACTCTTGATTCTGTGTCACGCGTTTCTTGTGTACAAGCGTTATTTCTTCGGTGTAAAAGAAACCGTCGATTGACTCGCCTTCAAGATCTTGCAACTCGTAGACGCGTATCCCCTGGCGGTTTACAACCTTAGCGATACGAAAAATTTCTTCGCTCCAGTTTCGCTCGTAACCCTTCTCGAACGTGCCTTTTGTTCTACTAATCCGAACATAATCGACACAAACAACACAAACGATTGCCGCTGCGTTCATAACTTCGTTTAAACGCTTCTTTAACGGTGTGCACGGTTTTATCTTGCAGTGGCTCGACCCAAGCGTACTTGCACAATACATTAATCACCGTGAGTAGATATGAGACATTGTCATTGTAGCTTTTTAGCGATCGTAAATCCACGAGATCCGCCTCCCACACGTCGTGTATATTCGTAACGTTGTAGAACAAACGAAGGAATAGACGACGGACAGGTTTATGGATAGTATATGTATCCTGCTGGGTCAACCAATTGTAAACATTATCCCCTTTATTGTTTCTGTCGATTAGTCGTCTTGCTCCTGCATAACCTGCAGGATGCGCTGGATCGTAACAAACTTTTTCAAACGCCATATTTCTCACGCCCCCAGACTATGGGAGGTACAATGCGATTCACAATTTAAGCCAGCGGTGAAATCCTCGTTGCTCCTCGGCTGGTTTCCTCTTTTGTCTTTTGGGCAAATGTTTTACGGCCTTGACGGTATTATACTTTTTCGTAGCGGCAGCCGTGGCAGCACGTTGGTTTTTGATGTTCTCTTCGTCGTCGTCGTCGTCGTCGTCGTCGTCGTCGGCGTAATAGACACCACTGTTTAAATTATCTGGATTCTTTCGAGAACGCTTGCGAGAGATATGTGTATCCCCCAAATTCCACAGCTCATCGTTCCCGATAAATGTTCGAGGTGCGGAAACAGCGCGAAGAGTTTTGATAAATTGTACACGACCATTAGCTTTGAAGTTTTTTCTACCACGTACTGCATCGTTAACGAGATCGACAATATTTGAATTGGGTATGAGTATGCCGTCTATCGTCACGAGGCCTTCTTTGTCCCAGGTGATGCTTTGCGATGCTGACGGTGAGTTACGCAGATAACCCGTGAGCGCTCTTGCTTGACGCTTATATACACCGGGTACACTGTTTACGATTATTGTTGAATTTAATTCATCCGTTTCCGGTGTTACCTGTCGATTGCCTGACGACTCTGCTGATTCAGCTGACATGTTCAAAGTTGCCGCACCATTCTGGACATCAACGAGAAATAAATATCGTTGCAACACCTGCAGATAGTGTTTCCACTTCGTGGCTTCATCGGGATACTTTTTTGAGTTTAAAATATCGGAAAGTTCAGCGTCGAGACGCGATACCGCATCACCCGGTGTCTGTACCGTTTTTTGATCGGCCGTCGGTAAGGTTGTTCCGGCGCCGGTCATCGGTTCTTTCCACTTTTCAGCCTCTTCAACCGGTACTAAAATCATTTTCTTTGCGTGCTCCATAAGATTTGGCGGTAGGATGCTCAAGTGCTCACGATTCAAATTTACCCTAATGACCGTCGCTTCCTTCACCTTTGCCTCCAAATAGTCTACTAAACAAAGTTGAGATAATCGGTGCTAGTAAAAGGGGTAAAAATGCTCAACAGCCTTTCTGCATCATAAGACGTTTCTTCGCTCTCCAATTGTACTTTCGTCGCTTACGTTCAGAGGCGCCACCACTGCAGCCTTTACCACCGCCACCACGACCGTTCTGTCCCGTGCGGCCTGATACACGGTACGGCGCTAGTTTACGCAGTACATTTTTATATCTTTTTAAACGGTTTTTCGTTCCTGTTTTAAGCTGTACCACGCCTTGTAAGATGTTTAAAGCGCATTCACCTATACACTTGATGAATGACCCATCGGCCGCGCGCAGTATGGCTCGCTGTTGTTCTTTACTCGCGTGACAAAGAGCATTCAGCAAAGCAACGTGACGTTTACCTATCGGTGATCGTGCAGAACACTGTCCATTGTTCTTTTTACAGCCAATCATGATGCGTCGATGTTTACCCATGTCGTACGATCTTACAACTGACTCGAAGATCGTTTTTACATTAACATATAAACACATTTAGATTACCTCGCGAGACGGGCGTTTTTTTTTTTTTTTTTTCGGTACGTAAACATACATGTGAGGATCGTCGGGAAATATAGCTGTACGACAGCGGTAAATATCCGGCGCAGATTGCTTGAGATCCAGCAAAAGGTAAGCATGTGGTTCAGAAGTCGCATAGTGATATGCCTCTGTCAAAAATCGGGGATCCTCGGGGCATACTTGTCTTGCCAAATGTTGAATTTGCGCGCGATCGCGTGGGTTTTTGAATATTACGATATAATTGGCGTTTAGAGAAATATCACGTTGACCGTGTCCTTGATGAAAAATATTTTGAGTTATAAAAATAATACTGATATTTTTATGATGGCTCCCTTTTGTAAAAAGATCCACGATCGTATTATTCGATGATTCTCTCATTAAATCGTCGATAATAATTAATTTTTTCAAATTATTATCATGCGAATAATCCTCTGGTTGTGGAAGACCCTCGTGCAATTCAATCTTAATATTTTTGTTTGTCGGATCTCGATGAGAATTTCGTGATAGATCAACCGTTTCGGAGTCAAGATTATCGCCGTGGTAAAATATTATGCGATCAAACACTGTGTCACTGATGATGCTTAAATTTCGCAGAAATCGTCGAACAAAAACGGGTTTTCCACAGCCCGTTGGACCACATATCAACGACGTCCATGGATGTTTCCAACGCGAGTCCATTGTGTAAAAGTTTACCTCCAGTTTTTCCTGTTTTCACCGCCCCCCATCGGTATCACACGTTTAACCTCTAAATATAAGCTTCACGGCGGCGGCGGCGGCGGCGGCGGCGGCGGCGGCGGCGGCGGCGGCTGCGCGGGGGACACACGTCGGCATAAGCTTGTACAACGTGTGCGCGGCGGTGGTCCAGCTTGTACAGGCCCGTTCGATCGCACCATCAGCTTATGAGCGAGCGAACGTGACGATCAGCTCTTATGACGCGGTGGGGGGCACATGCGCGTCATAAGCTTATACGGCGCATGTGAAGCCGCCTAGCTTATACGAAAATAATTAAAAAACAACACAAATATACGGGGGAAATTTTTTTCATTTATTGTTGAAATATAAAAACATAGATATATCGAGAGAAGATATTTTCGATTTTGCTTAAAAACGATTTCACAATTTATTGCAGCGTGTAACTCATACACGCATGTTGAAAGAAAAATATCGTTCTTCGTTAAATAAGATATTTACAATTCTATAAGTTAACGCTAAAATATACATTATATACGCCAACAATTTATAAATCTATGAATTTTATAAACCAAAAAATTGTACAATTTCCTTATGATACATATTTACATTTGTGTTGTAACGGGCCGTGAAGATACAGGCCCCACGTTGGGCGCCAATTTTATAACGGGCCGTGAAGATACAGGCCCCACGTTGGGCGCCAATTTTGTAACGGGCCGTGAAGATACAGGCCCCACGTTGGGCGCCAATTTTGTAACGGGGATTTCTCTGAGGATATTATTTTGTAACGGGACTTTTTCTATTTCTCTCACCTACGGTGAGTCGCGAAAGGGAGGGCAGGCAACAACAAGGGAGGAAATAATAGAAAAATAATACTAGTAAATAATCCGTTTAATGATAACTCTAAATTCTAGATTATTCCAAACAAGGTCGCTCCAAAAGAATATTAACAAAATAAAAATAGATAAAGACTAATATGGGATGGGCGCCAGCTACTTATTCGGCGTAGCACCGTAACGAGGGGGAGGGGAGGTGGGACGGGAGGCACGAAGCCGGCTGTGGAGACTACCGAAAGTGTTGATTAACACTTGCGGCAGCTCGGGCTGATGGGCACGGGTCGCGAGGGGGGACGAGGGGGAGAGATACTAATGAGACTTCTCTAGGCCGTGGAATCACTGTCCAGGGCTTCTTTATAATATTACCTCGGCACCTTTATCGCTTATAAAATGGCACACAAAAATCTAATGGGCACGGGGGGACGAAGGGGGGGGTTTTCCGTACGCTGTAATCTATACCGCGGAAAATACCGCCACTCACGCGCACTAATTATACGCGACCAAATTTCCGACTAGTTAGAAAAAAAGAACGAAACTAAAACTAGAGGATACTTAAACTATTAGAACAGGGTACGGCCAAATTTCAGGGGAGGAACAGGGCAGAGGGTGAAATCAAAGGTGGGCAGGTAAAAAGGGGGGAAATACAAGGGTACTCACTCAAACGCTCACAGTTTACAATCTCGATAATTTCGGTGGTACTCCTCTCGGCTGCTCCCTGAAGGCTCGGTCGGAGTCGATCAGGATGTCCGGGGTCTCGCCAAAGTATTCCCAGGGGAGTATTTCCGGAGGGAATGATGAGGTGTCCAAAACTCCGGGGGGAAGCCGAGTCGTAGTAATTAATATTTGCTTCGCCGCTGTCTCGCACAATGCTCGTTGTCTCATTCACTCTCTCGCTCTCTCACGCACACCGTTACGCACACACGCCGTAGCTCGAAGTGCCGAGCAGTCCTTTTCGAGGTCTTCACCGTTCCTCGGGACGGTCTTGGGGGGGCCATTATCGGCTAGGCGATTGGCGGGTGGTCCTGGCGGGGCGACTATCCTGCGATTAATTGGGCGGAAGTCCCGCCGAATTTTCCTCGCGCGGTACGGCTCCTCTAGGCGTCCCCCTCACCTCTTCTCTTACCACGGTGGACGAGATGGTGACGGCTCCGGGGGGTACGGTGAGGGCTCGTCGCTGTTGTCTCTGCGCGAGGGGTCCGGCGGGAAGGGAGGTCCAGGCTTCTTCGCTCGGTACGCAGCAGTAAGTGCTCGCGTACCGAGGCTTTTCGGGCGTCTTCGCGGGCTGTCGTCGTATCCTCGGGTCTTCTCTCTTCTTTCTTCTATCTTCTTTCTCCGTTCTTCTTTCTTCTCGCGGTTGAGTGAGGGCCAACGGGCAGGGGAGTAGAGGGAAAAATACTGGGCGGGAGGGGTTCACATAATTTAACTCTAGCCTAAAATAACTTGCTTACATGCTAATTTCTTACAACTATCTTATTTTACTTCCTCTTGGTGAGTGGCGGGACCTCGAGCTAGGCCGGGGGGAAAAATGTAACGTACCACGTTACAGTGTATATATTAATTGCACACACCCCCACACACTCACACACACGCGCACACACGCACCTACACACATACAGGCCTGATGCGTATTACAATGTACATTTTTGCGTGCGTGTGTGTGTGTGTGTATTAATACATAATTTGAAAAACGAGACGACAGCGATGACGACGGTAACGGTAAAATTTGTATCGGTATACAAATTATTCTTTAAAACCGAACGGAAGCGACAACGTATGCGTTAGATGTCGACGCTTATGGCATACGACACGGCAAGTTTTCGACATTTCTCGGGTTATTACGTCGTGAAGAGCCGTTCTTTGAATGGATGTAAAATCTAACCGTATCGATTCGTCATTTTCACAGGGTAAATCGGCTTCGATCATTCGTCGAATCGAGTCAAAATTAACTTTCCGAGAGTTAAGGTAATTTAAAGTCAAACCTTTCACCTTGCATTCTGTTTTAATCACCTCGTCGGGCTTCGAGCTATTTACGACCTGGTAACCGTAAAATTTGGGGCCTCCAGAGACAAACGACTTTATGTAGTCTGTAGGCTCCTTCAACTCACTGGTCATATCGCCAAGAAAGTTACCAAGCGGCGGTGACCATTCACCCGGTCGTCCCGTGCTCACGAAAATCACCGAGTCGGTGTCGTAGTACAGCACGCGCCGACCTAACCGCTCGAGATAACTATACAATTTTAATCGGGCCTGAGCTGTTGTGTAAGCTGCGATTACAACACTAGTTTGCGAAGAAGGAATCACAGCTTCATCGATATTCACCCAATTCGCATACAACACGTTGTCGTTGACAGGGAGTAAGCGCCGCACCTCTTTATCACTATCCCCCAGAAGGAGAAGCAGTTGTTCACGATTGTTTATAACCGTTGTCTGTGTTAAATTGTCCCTCTGACCGAATTTACCCCAGAACGAGTTCAGGCATAACTTCGCAACGGAACGTAGACCGGGGTTTTTACAGATATTGCCCGGATCTAGACGTATACCCTCCGAGCGCTCGTAATCTTCGATATATCGCGCTCGCGAGTCTACATCGGTACATTCGCTAGGCCAACCACTGGCTTCCAGTTTAATCTTCAAAAAAGTATTTATATATTCGACAAAGAGACCACCCTCGTGCGTTACAGGATCGTACTGGGTTATCTCGTTATCGCAAATAATAAATACTTTTATAATTTTGTAGTCGAGTTCGAGCGCTTTTCGAACTTCATCCACCACCCAGGTACCTGTAAACGCACGCTCATCGACATCTTCGTCCGGACAGTCTGACTGTGTTTTCTCCTCTGTGCATGTGCGACACAATGCAAAGAGGAGTTTATCGTGCATTCGTACGGGTAACACGGGATGAAAAAGATTTCGCGGCGGGAACACTGTACAACGGATCATACCATTGACCGTTGTTCCCAAGGCCTCGTACGATCCGTTCAACAGTTCGTCGCACTCTGTATCCACATATATCTTCGGGTGACCCTTCGGAAAGCGGCCCGTTTTCGATATGTAAGGATACAGAGAACAAATATCAATGTAGTGAATCTTTTCGCCCTCCGCAGTATCGTACACGGTTACAGTGTTACCCGTACGGCCACCATAAAACCCATCATGAGGATTCAAAGACGCAGATGTCAGACGAGGATGCTTGTACAAATACGCGTTGATCGCCGGATTAATGCGACGAAGCTCTTCAAACTCGCACTCCCACATGACTTCGAGCTGATAACCATGAGACCGAATCTTCGAGTCCATCGCTAGAGTACGCTCATAACGGTTCTCGTAAGACTCTTCGATGGCGCGTGTCGGCTTTTCACTGTTGCCGGCGAAACAGCGCGGGCAACCGTGCCAATAACAACCGTGAAATTGGAAGACAAAGCGATCGTCTTCCAACTGCAAATACCCGTCAACGAGAGGCCCTTCAGGTAGCCTGACCTCTCGAGCTCGACTAGCGTGAACAATCTCATGCCCTATACATTTCTCGACCCATAAAAGCCACTGGTTGGCCTGCCGTGAATGCCGATCCGCAAGCCTGTATCCACCGTTCGGTATTAATCCAATCGTTTGCGGAACCAAAAATTTACGCCTAAATACCTCCGAGCACGCCGATGCCATTTTCGCAGCCTCAGTAAATGGACAAACATCGCCGGACTCGAGGAATATTTTCCGAAACTCATTACAAGCCCGTCGCAATATGTCAACGTCTAGTACGCAATACTTTTCGATTACTGTTTGAAAGTCGAAAAGTTCACCGGAAGCGACCCGCTCCGTGTACCATTCGTAAAAAGTATTTCGATCATCGTGACTCATTGTGTCGGGCAAGTAATATTCCGCGGCGGGGAGTACCCCACAGTATCCCTGGTTCTGCAGCGTGTTAAAAAGGTGCGGAAAGTAGCCCTTTTCCATTTTATCGTTAAACCCGACAGCTCCCGGTAGAGAGCTCAATGTATGAAAGTTATTCATACTATCGATGAATACAATACGACCTATACGCATCGATATTATCGAATTACCTGTTAGAACAATTTTTGGCAAACCGAGATCGCTACAATTTTCGACAACGTATCGCAATACGAATTGGGCGTCAAAGGCCTTGGCGTTGTGCGCGATACAAACAATCTTTCGAAACGCCGTTGTGCGGCGTACTGCAAGATTGATCAATTCGGCGATTGGCGAAGTTCGAAAAACATACTGCCGCACGCCACACCATCTACAGAAGTTACCCTGAATTATGTTGTCCACGTCGGACAAACATATTTCGCACAACTGTTGAGCCGCGCAAGGTGTGACAACGTGCTCGCGAGTATTGTCGTCCGCACTAGAGCTGTAAAGTTCGTCTTGCCGCGTCTCGAAATCGTAAAAAATGAACAATGTTTTCGGATGCTCCCGGGGTTTCGGTAATTCACGGTCTGCCAGCGGTTGCATGTAGCATTGCTAATTGTACTCATGCACGCTACGACACAGCTGACAGAACGTTTTACTACATTTGTGAGCTTTCTGAGTGGTAGCGAATAACTTTGTGCATTTTTTACAAAATCTAACTGTCTCGCAAACCGACGTTCTTTCTATATTGCGGGTATTGACACGGGCTTCTCGAGGCTTGAGATGATTGTCAAAACACGCCGCGTTGTGGACAAATCTATGGCAGTCCTCGCATTCCCACCCGTCACCGCCGCTTTCCGTAACGACGTTATCAACGGATTTGTCTTCGGGGAAGGGTTCCTTACCGCTAAGTAGTTATCCTTAATGCTAAATAAATCTTCTTAATCCTAAATTCTCATTTCTTTTTACTTAAACCTATCTTACTCGTCATTATGTGGATTCTCGTTAGCGAGCGGCGGGACTTGAGCTAGGCTGGGGGCGAGCTGTAACGTACCACGTTACAATATATACGCGAGCGACGATCGGTTACGCACTTTAAGGTTCCGGTTGGCCAGCTCGAGACTCGCGAACACGCTGGATGATTAAATCATCATCCTCATCGTAGTCATCGGAGTCGCGGCCTATTTCCCCTCGGGAATCATACCATGGGACCTGGTGGAAATTATGAGGTCTGTAAAATTCCTCAAGGTCCTGTAGGTCGCCATAATCCTCATTTTCCATCGCCAGACCACTGTGGTGGGGGCGATTGTGCGGTACAAATCGCGTCGGGTCGTTCAGCGACTGTATAAGCCCGCTCGAAAATCTACGACCTCTGACGATGACGAGACGACCATCCCAGTCGAATACCCATGGCCTGTCACCTAAGGTTTAACCAGAATGTTAAACCAGCCGAAGGGCATAAAGTCCCGTTGCAATGCGTATATATATATATATATATATGGGTGTTTATGTATACGGGGGGGGGGGGGGGGGGGAGAAAGAGAATAATAAAAACTTACCCGATTCCGGTGACGAAACTCGCTGCATCCGATCAGCTTCTTCATTGAAGACAGTCTCGGCTTCGGAGTCTTCATCTTCGCGATCGGACACGGGGTCGGGTGATGCTGGGCATGCCATGCGGATAACACCATCGTCGTCGTCGTCGTTGTCCTGAAACTCCTGGGTGTCGTCAATGGCCATTTCTGTCCCACCGTGGTGTTCAAGGGGCTCCGGATCCGGTGACGCTGGAGGTCCCATGCGAATAACGCAATGAACGTTATCTAAATGGGTCTCGTCATCTTCCGTCTCCAGACCGGAATCGTTATCGGAAACAGCCCGATACGCGATTCCATTCGCTGAATCTGGAGACTCCGGACTCTCGAGTTCGTCGACGACGACGACGACGTCCCGGGCTGGTGACTCGGGCCGCTCGATGGCCTCTGGATTCCGCGGATTTTCCCCGCTTTCGTCGATGTTGACATCGTTCTCGAGGGGGGCAGCCTCCGTCTCAACATCCCGCTGGATGTTTTCATGTCGCTCCATCAGTTCACGCACGACATGAAGCCCTGCGCCGCTTCTTTCGCGCACCACCTGTACAGCGATATGTATAGCATCGCTCGAGTCGTCGAACGCACCATGATCGTAAGCACGCCCGATGACCCGCACCGGTAACTGACCAAGTATCGCGCGGAATTCTCGGTGGGCCTGCTGGAGATTCATCGATCTCAAGCTTGATTCCCAGCGCAACGTACAACGACGCGCGATCACGGCACTACGTAGGCGCGTAAAAGCCACCGTTTTACGGATGGTTTTAATAAGATGGCTCGCACAACTCATTCCGGAGCTTTTCAAAAGTTTCGTAAAAACCCGTTAAATATTTTTATGTGCACACACACCCGCTCAGGCAAACGCGGAATAAGAATATCGCCGAAAGCCTCACTCACTACGATTGTCACTTGCACGGGAAAACTGTCACAGAACTACCGAAAAATACGCTCACTTTGTCTGCTCTACGCTGACAACTATCACGCGAGGTGCTTTGGTAAACTTCTCGACAGAGAATTAAAATAGATACAAACTTCGAAAGACTTTGTAGATTTTGCCCACACCCTACTACATTTTCTTTCTTCCCTCATTGGCGGGAGAGTAACGCTAAATTTACGGTAACACTACCTTCGTTAACTGAATACAACCTTGTTACACAGAATTTCGCTAGAATTTTTTCCACTCGCCCTATGATTTTCATCTTGGGGACACCGTAATGAGGCGGCTCGAAATATCAGGATGACCGTGGCATGGACGATTCCATTGTCTGTACAAGTAACCCCTGTGAAAAAACTCGGTCGCGCCCAACCGCTATAAAACCGAAACAATACCTACTCTTTCACTGTAAACTTGACGACGGAACATACCTCGAACTGCCTTCGGTGCTTTCCAACTATTTTTACGATGATGAATGAGCAGCGGGTGGTCGAAGATTTTCACAAACACGCTTAAAGAGTTCCAAACTTGTTGCGCGGGTATAGATCTTCACGATCCGAAGGCTCACGAGGTAGATGTATATCTCTCAGATTTATATCGGGGGGAAGGATTCTTGCATAGGGCGTATGGAATTTGTCCGCGTATTCCGAGCAACACCCAACACCTTCCGAAAAAAACGAGATATACGAGTGAGTGACACCTGCGTATCTATGCCGATTTCTATAGACGCTTGTCCCAAAACCGATCTTGCATCCATGATAGCAGGTCAGCGGTAATTCCGTAAACTGTCTGCATTGGGGTCAACGAGTGTTCATTGTTCCACGGGTCGTTTATTCTGATTTTTATGATCGACGACTTCTACACGGGTGACCACGCAATTTTATCTTCAATCGGTGCAACAGCCGTGGTATGGGACCGACCATATAACGGCATACAACTAAAAGAAGATCAGTATCTTTTATTCTTTGAAAATATTCACAGATGTCACCGTGTATTTTAAGCATGTTAACGTTGGATCGGTTGATCCATCGACATCTTGGAGATGTGTCCATGTTAACCAGATAAAACCGGCTCTCCCCTCTTACACATGTCGTAATAGTTACGCTGCTAGCGCCACGGTCTCACGGAAACACATATAAGAGTACGATACTATGGAAAATCGGCAGTCCGGCCCGTTGATTCGTTATAAAAAGTCGGGATAAAAGCCCTCGGATTTCTGTTTTACGGTTTGCCCCTTGTAACGTCAAAATATTGTTTAAGATGAGTCAGGCTATCGGTGTTAAAGATCTGAGGGACAGTGATCTACAGCCCGAAACCATGTATCGTATACTGTCGGACGACGAGAAGAAGCGTCTTGAAGCACCGCTGGTTCTCAGTACAACGTATACGCTCAACCCCTCGGAGACAAAAAAAGTTCACATCGGTCTACAGACGTGTGCCGACGGTCGCATACGCCCGATCGTGAAGCTTCAGAACAATACCACGGCTGGAGGTATTGTCTTTGAATCGACCGATTGGCATTAACTGCAGATAAAACTACCTGAAATTTCGAGGTATTTCGACGGTGTCCAAAAGATCGCCTGGGGTAAGAATTGGCGCACACCGCAACCCGTACGCATCGGTGATTGTGAGATACCCTTCACCTCGAGTTACGGCTCCAAATCCATTGTGTTTGATCGGATTATCGACGAAAATACCACATTCCAAGATGATGGATCACTGCGGGATCCCGAACCAGCAACGAAGAAGCGTAAAAATTATTCACCGGCTGTTGTGATGCAAAAATCGTCGTTCGATGGATTGCTCGGCATACTGGTGTGTCTCGACGAGCGCTTCAGACGTCTACAGCGAAATGTCGCACATGTGGAAAAGTGTGTCAATGTTCTGTGCGCTGAATTACTTCTACACATTCCCGCTAAAGAAGACCCCGAAAAAATCGATGAGATACGCGTCAAAGAATTGCTTAAGAATAATTTCAAATCTTCGAAAGAAGCTACTCAACTCCGTATGGATCCTGCATTTGTCGAATTTACATTCGACATAGTTTTCTTGGAGTTTTCTGTACTGTGTACCGCGTACATCGCAAACCAATTGCGGAAAGCACTTGCTACTAAAACGAAACGGCTTAATAACGGTGTTACCCATGCATAAATCTATTCATCAGTATTATTATCGTCGTTATACCTTTAACATTGATCGTTTTCGCATTTCCGTGGAAGTTTTTCAACTATTCGTTAATACTCTAAACAATCGAGTCCTTGCCCATTATTATAGTTAGGTGTATACGTATTCGGAAAATCTAATCGGTATTTGTTGGACAGCCTCTTGACATCATGTATATATATATAGGTATATGTATGCTATTTTATCTTATTTGTACGATATATATTAAGACCAATGTATGCAGGTCGGATGGAACGTGACGCATAAGTAATTAATAAACTCATATTGTTCAGGATTGCGACGTTTAATTTCACGCGGCAGCTCAGATCCCTCTCACTACGCAAAACTTGTCCAACCTTGACCAATTAGCGTGTGAGAGAGATCTCGATCGATAGACCACGCGCTCCCGAGCCGGCGACGCCATATTAGCCGGCAGTCTACTCACGTATTTCCTCAAGCACGTGTCGACAAAATTCTCTCCGTCGCAATCCATCGTAATCCTTGCCATCTCTTTGCAATCCGCCGAGTAATGTTATAAATAGTCAATCTAATCACTCATCTCATCGAATCAAATCGCGGTTTAGTTCGTCAGAACCCTGATACACAGGGACCGCGATCTCTTTGGGTCGTATTGATGCAATCGATCCGCCATATCATTCTTCTCGTGTGACGATTTAATATAAATCGATCACACCTCACTCGGTCAAATCACAGTGGACAATCAGTCGTCGATCTCACTCATCAAGGGCATATCTGCAATCATCGACAACCTCAACCAGTACTAGCGTGTATAATTGTGTATAGTTTGTAAAGAGAAACGTGTGTGCTACGAATAAAAAGTTCATATATATTTCTCTCAGAGTTTGTCGGTTCAACATCAAGATCCGTGCACCCAATCCTCAATCAATTATTTTACACATATACTCCGATAATTTTGTTTTTCATTTCGCGTAAAACGTCAAGATTAATAATCATGAACGCATTAACAAATATTAAAAAAAAAAGTGTATCTCTTATTGCCGGTAAACGGTTACCCTTCGAGTATGATAAAGTAGTGGGCGACTTTACCGGCTGTAGAATAATGGTATAGTTTTAGACGACTGGGTAATGTTTAAGCAGCTGCGGGAAAACTCTTAGGGCCCAATCACAACTCGGAGAGAATTTACAGGGACCAATCATGGCTCGGGGAAAATCTTTTGCATCCCCCTACTACCCATCGGACCCAACGCAGCATCACGGCTCAAGAAATGCCTGGGGGCTCGTGGCGTCAGATGATAGGGTAGAGGGGGAAAAACACGTTGAATTGCTCTTTTTCTCTCTCTCTCTCTACAGCATCCCCCGTCAGTGGGAGGGAGATACCACCACCGTTGTGCAGAGCAGCTGTGGGAAAACTCTTAGGGACCAATTACATCTCGGGGAATTTACAGGGACCAATCAGTGTAGCCAGATCGTGCGATTTTTTTACCCCCTCTCTAGCGCTTCGCGCGCCCGGCACACATGTAAAACAGTGTGTCGGTGAGTCGGAAAGCCGAGCAGAGTCGAGGGAAACCGAGAACGACCGACAAACTGAGGGGAATGAAGCCCCCTTCCACGCGACACGGAGAGGTCACGCACACAACTGTTAGCCTACGTCCGTGTGAAATTCTCGGAATCCGACTGTTACCGAATTGTACGGCGGGAAAAAATAATGCCGCGAATAGTATTACAATTAAAAATATGTGAAGATCACCTGAAAAATAAACAATACCTAATTTAAATAAATTAAATTATTTTAAAGAAATATTCGCAATATTTTTTAGGAAAAAAACCCCAACATTTTTTTTTCCAGAATATTTTCATGCTTTCAATTACAGATAATAATAACAATATCAACGACAACAACAACAATAATTATAGTTATTACTAATAGTCTTCTATCTAACTATTAGTTATAACTATTACTCTTTCGGCTTCAAGCGCGTGGAGTCCCGTGTTCAAGACTGCGACGAAACACTTTTTTTTTTTTCCTTGACGAAAATAATTTCTTCTCGGTTTTTCTATAGACTCTTGTATATCGCTTTTCCTTTAGGGATTATCGCTTTCGTTGCGATCACAGCTTTCCGCATCACCCTGGAGGTACTGTGTGATGGAATGCGTTCCCATTTTTTTACATGGTGGGATCCCCAATAGGCCTATACCATGATTAAAAAAAAGCAGAGCTGAAGGCTCTTGCTTTGTTGTCAGTTTAAAATTAAAACTAGGTGAGCTTTCAAAAATATTGAAAGCTCACCTTTGACTAGAAAGAAGCTGAGCTGGAAGCTTTAGCTTTCTTGTGATCTACGCTACGGAATAAATATAATTAAATCTTGAAATTGACGAGAAAGAACCAAAGCTAAAAACTGTAGCTTCTTTGTTTTTTTAGCTTGAATCTTTAATTAAACTATAAAAAATAGAATTAAGCTGACTAGAAATAAGCAGAGCTGAAGACTCAAGCTTCTTAGGTTATATTAAACGCCGAAAGAATATTTTAAATAATTATGAACGTTAAAAAACAATCATAACTTATATTATAAAACATGTATTACATTTATAACGAAATAATCAACCACTACTCTATAACGAATATTTATAATTTAACAATACGAGTGGAAAATGTATCTGGAACCACTAAAAAAATGACCTACTTTTTCGCAGGATGATTCTTGTCCCAGGAATCATCACTACTTTCATAAGAATACAATTTGAATCTTTTTCGTTCAGCTTTTTCAGCTTTGGGGTATAAATTAGATGAAAACATCAACCCAATATAACTTTTATCGATGGACATTTCCGACGCTCGTAGGTTCCCAGAAGTGGAGACCGATTTTATCACACAAAGTGAATTTAGGGTTTCATGACGGAGGTTGTTCCTTTTCTTTGTCTTAATATCAGGTATGAGAGAGAACGCTCTTTCAGCCGCAGCGTTTGAATGAGGAAGTGCTCTAATCATACCTAATAGCAAGCGCAAAGTTGGAAACTGCAAAATCCCATCTGAACAAGTAAAGGTGCAAATTTTCATCCACATTTCGTCGAATGACAATTTACTCCATTGCTCTTTCAAATTCGGATCGACACAGTATAAGGAACTCCACTCTGCCTGAATAAGTTCCCCTCCGGGAACTTTAAGAGCATGACAGGTGTTTTCTAATTTTGAAAACGAAGATTTTCTGTCGGAATCGAAGAGGGCGGTGTCCTTTGCAAAAATTGCTAGATCTGTCAGGAAAGGATCGGCGATCGGCAATCTACGGCGGATTTCAGCAGAGGCAGTGATTAGGAACCGCAAACAATCACTACGAACCTGATTAATCATAGATTCAGGAACTCCAGACTTTTGTTGAACCCGTAAATAGTCTTGACAGTCGACTCCAACATTTACTTCAAGCAAATTACGTTGGTTTGTAACTTCCTCGAAGTTTATGTTACAGACGTTCTTGTCAAAGACTTCAGGTACCAACAAAGCTGGTTTCAGGAATCTCTGAAGAAAGGTAACAAGCAACTCTTTTGAAAAAGGTTGCAACTGGTGGACTAGAGTATTACTCCCTTGAAAATGCGCGTTGGTCTTGTTGAAAGATTCAAGAGCGCATTGCAAGAAGAGTAAATACGCTTTCGTCGATGGTTTCTGCAGGATTGCTAATAAATCATCTGCAGTGCAATTTTTTTCCGAAGATTGGTCTGTTAGAAAACTAATTATCGCCTGCCAATTACCTAAAATCCGCGTAATGGCAGTTTGACGAGACAACCATCTTGTTGAACCGAATCGTACAATCTTGGTGGGATTTTCACCATAGCACTCTTGAAATTCAGCGAAGAGGGAGCTGCGTTTCGGGCTATTATTAATAAAAGAAGAGATATTGACAACAAAGTCATGAACTTCGATTGGAATCTTAGAACATGCTTCTTTAGATGCTAGCGCGAGGGAATGACAAATGCATGGCAATGTCTGAAGATGTGGAATATTCCTAGTCATTAGAGTTTTGAAAGAGTTATGTTTTCCAAGCATAACTGAAGCATTGTCACAGGCAAGACCAATGATTTTATCGAGAGGAATTTCCAATTTAATTAAGGCATCGCAAAATTGTTCAAATAGACGTTTTGCAGAACTGTCAGTCGCATCTAAATGGATAAGTTTCAATAATGATGTGTTAACTATTAATGTATTTGGATCCACGTATCGGACCATCAACGTCATCCATTTATCGTTTGTAATGTCTGTAGTCTCGTCAATAAAAACAGAAAAATTCGTCTTTTGAACAATTTCAACGATCCGAGACGATTCATGCGCACTGACAACATTTGAAATAATTCCAGTAGCTTTGGTTTTGCCCACTGTCATCTTTTGGAGAACAGCGGGTTCTTTACCAATTGACTTGAATAATTCCAAAATTTGAGGTGCAGTCGACATAGGAATATTATTTTGAGCGAGCAAGGTCGCGAATCGAATTTCAGCTGCTTTCACCCGATCGTTAAACTCCAGTTCAGTTGAAGACAAACATGAATTGGAATCAGGTGAAGAGCAAACTGACGAAGAACATCCTGAAAGTACGCTATTTGTAGCACCAGAGCTTTCAAAACTCTTCAGGTGCAAGTCTTCCAAATGTTTTTTGGTATTGGAATGTCTGTCAATTTCAAAACGACCACAAGCTAATGTTTCGTTACAAATAACACACAAAAATTTCCCTGAATCTGACAAACATTCCTTTACCCACGTTTTCCACTCTGGATGATCATCGTACCATTGGTTTTGAAATAATTTTGACTTTTTGGGATTTTTAGCTGAAGGCTCTAATGAATCCATGATTATATAATAATTTGGGAATACCAATGATACGATTCTACAATAATTTAAACGATACTAACGACGCTACACCAAAGAAGACGCCTAATTTGGCACGAAGAACTAAACTTGAGAATGACCCCCACAACTGTCAAAAAATGGCACTGAAAATATCATGAAATTAATTGATATAAAAGAAACGCTGGAAGAACCTGAAATGGAAATTAACGGTTTTATTCGAAATAAAACCGTTAATTATTATTTAATACTTATTACTTAAAAAAAAGAAATAATGATTAAAATACCTATTTTAAATACCTTTGATTATTGTGGAACACAGCAACAAAACACAAAATCCTTTTCAAGCACTGTTATCGCACTATATTGCACTAATATCTTCGTCCGATTTTTTGCGTGTTGTCGATTGAAAAGAAAAAATTTTTTAAGTTCTTAACAAAAAAAATCAGTTATAGGTCAGTTCCTCGCAGTTTTAAAGACGAGACTCCACGCGCTCGAAGCCAGAAGACTGAGCTCGCTTCTATCAGACGGTGACATGTGAAACATTATACTTTGTATCAAAACTACATTTGATAGTTCAAGATTACAATTGTATTAGAATTGTTTAGCGGAACTAATCCTAGTAATAGTAATAACTATTATTATTGTTGCCTTCAGCTCAGCTTCTCGCTAGTCAAAGTTGAGCTTTGCAATATTTTTGTTTTTATCTTAAACTGACTTTTGCAAAATCATGGTATAGGCCTACTGGGGATCCCACCATGTAAGAAAATAAATAACTTATTAAATAACTTATTTTTTGACAATTTGAAAATTAGTTCATAAAAAATTTATTGAACTTCCCATGCACATAACTAATTTTTACAATCATCTTACATTTATTAGTGTGTGATATTCATCTTATATTTATATACAAACAATGATATACAGGTGAGTAATAATAATATTAATAATGATAATGTAAACATTTATCAGTAAATATCATAATAATTAGTTTGGAATTTCAGAACCTAATTCTCATTTTAAATTATGTCTTTTTACTTAAGACAAAACGATGGCTGCTTGGGTAATCTTTTGGCCTGGTATACACCTAGTCTATGGATCGATTCCAAGTCTTGGGTCGTTTTTTTTTTTTTCTATTTTTTATTGTTAGATTATGCCGCCTTTTTATCAATTTTTTGATTGAATTTTCTTCAATCATTTGAATAAATCGGCAAATAAATTTAAATTCCCGTACAAAGTCGTGTAACCATTAGAAACCTGTATTACTGTCTTTATTATTCATGAACTGCTACAGTAGTACAAGAAAGAAAGTTACGGTCTTATAGTAGGTAACCACTATAATTCCGTTCACTCTAAGTCTGTTCACTACCGTGGCAGCTCATTAATAATTAAGACAGCAATACAGGCATAAAATGGGTACACGGCTTTATACGGGATTTTAAATTTATTTGCAGGTTTATTCGAATGATTGAAGAAAATTCAATCAAAAAATTGATAAAAAGGCGGCATAATCTAACAATAAAAAATTATTTCGAAAAAAAAAAAAATGAAAAAAAAACCCAAGTCCAGGCATCGAACCCTGGACTCGGTGTATATCAGGCCAAAAGGTTACCCAACCAGCCATTGTTTTGTCTTAATTGAAAGACATAATTTAATATAAGAATTGTGTTTGGGAATTCCAAACAGTAATTATTATGATATTTACTAATTAAATATTTAAATTATTTATTATTATTATTATTATTATTACTTACCTTTATATCATTGTTTGTATATAAATATAAGATATATATCACACACTTATAAATATAAGACGATTGCAAAAACTAGTTATGTGCATGCGAAGTTGAATACATTTTTTATAGCCTAATTTTCTGGTTGTTAACCAAATAAGTTATTAATCTTATTTAATGATTAAATAATAAAAAATAAATAAAAAATTCAATTCCACGAGGAATCGAACGCAGGACTTTATGATCATGGAGCGAGACCTGAAATCACATAGCCGTAGTTGACTTATTGTTAAAGTAGAAAATCTAATATATAAACAGCGTACTAGAATAACGGCTGTTATCAATAATTATTATTGTAATTATAATAATTCTCGAAATTATAATTTTTTTTTTCTATTTTAATTTCATTTACTGCAAGAAAAAAATCTGAAAACCTGAAAAAGTACACGTGAACAAATAATATGTATCGTGTATTTCGCCGTAGCGGGTGGTGAGGATACATTTCTCCGCTTTTGCGCTGCCCAAGCTCGGCTCTCCTTGGCTTTTCTCGGGCTTTCCCGACACACCGATACACAACATTGCAGTGTGTGCGAGGCATCTTGGGCTCAGGAAAGGGGGTAAAAATTAAGATACAAGACTAATAGTAATAACTATAATTATTGCTGTTGTTGTCGTTGATATTCTTATTATTACCTGTAATTGAAAGCATGAAAATATTCTGGAAAAAAAATGTTGGGGTTTTTTTCCTAAAAAATATTGAGAATATTTCTTTAAAATAATTTAATTTATTTAAATTAGGTATTGTTTATTTTTCAGGTGATCCTCACATATTTTTAATTGTAATACTATTCGCTGCATTATTTTTTCCCGCCGTACAATTCGGTAACACTCGGATTCCGAGAATTTCACACGGACGGAGGCTAACGGTTGTGTGCGTTACCTCTCCGTTTCGCGTGGAAGGGGGCTTTATTCCCCTCAGCTTGTCGGGCGTTCTCGGTTTCCCTCGACTCTGCTCGGCTTTCCGACTCACCGACACACTGTTTTACATGTGTGCCGGGCGCGCGAAGCGCTAGAGAGGGGGTAAAAAAATCGCACGATCTGGCTACACTGGGACCAATCATGGCTTGGGGAAAATCATTTACATACCCCTACTACACATCAGACCACAGCATCCCCGTCCAGACGGTGGTGGGGAGCATTACACTGAATCTCTCTCGCCCCCCTCATTGGGCCCGCTACAGCATCGATGGTAGTGGGGATACCGTCTAACCGGTGGGAGGTGGTCGCATGTGGGGAACAGCAGATCCCTCTATCACACTCACCACCCCCCACCGCTGCAGCATCCCACTCCAGTGGGTGGTGGGGGCATGACGTCAGACATGGGGGGAGGGGCGGAGGGGGAGTAACAGATGACCCTCTCTCTCGCACTCACTGCCCCCCCCCCCCACAGCATCCCGGTCCAGACGGCGGTGGGGGCGGTGCCAGACAGGGGGGGAGAGGGCGACAGCAGATGGGCTCCTGTCTCCCCAGCCCTGTACACTACTACTAATATCTTACTATGGACGAAAATCGAGAGGTAGCCGGTAATACTTTACTATGGGCGAGAATCAAGCGCAGTCGGGGGGAACGATCGACGAGCCGGGAAACACGCGAACGCGATGGAACATAAAGAAAGCTGATGCCCGCTAAGGTTGCCGAATAATAACACATAGCGAACTCGGCGATACACTGTCCGCGAGGTAGCCGAGGAAATCGTACGCGTTAGAAAACAAGCAGCCACTGATCGCCAGATAGCCCCGGAACGATAACTGGCGCGAGCCGGCCTAAGTAAACAAGGCGCGGCCGTGCCCTCGAGCGCGTCCCGTAGCCAGCGGCCGCCGATCGGCCTAGCGAACGGGATCCAGCGCGCACGAGTCCCCTTGTCTCGCGGGGTGTCGCATATCGCCCAGAAAAACCGGCGCGCTTTATACCGAAATTATACAATCCGATCACGCGGAATAGAGCCTAAGGGACTAACTAAACGGGGGGTAATATTCCCGCGACTGAATAAAACAAGGCATCAGGCTGATTTACGAAGGGGATAGAGTAAGGAACGAAGGCGAAACGGCGATAGCAGAATACAAATAAAAAAGGAGACAGGAACCTGACCAGAGAAAAGCTCCAGCCGGACATGCCTTGCCGAGTCCATCGAAGGGCAACCGAAACGCAAAGGCAATAATAAAAAATATACGCTAAACCGATGAGTTCGCAAAAGAAATTGGACTCGGCGCCGGCATCTCCGGCTTGCACCGAGTAATAGCGAGAGAGGAGAATTACCGGTGTGCCAGCCCGAGAGACGCTACTTGAAAAATGTTGAACTGCTCGCTTACCCCACTGATCACCGAATGCTTGACTGAATTAATGCGCTCGCGGGACTGACCGCACCGTTGCTTCCCCCTCTCTCCCGCTACTCCCGAACGTTGCCTAATTTCTTTGGCTAAGGCGCCGGGGAGTGGGTTTCTTCCCCGGACGCTCCCCGCTACTCGTGAGAATTTCCCCCGCTCACAGCGATTGATGCCGAGGACCATGGACTCCTTCCTCCGAGGATCCGGTGGGGTGAGATGGGCGCGAGGGGAGGCCTCCCTCGCGAAGTTGAGACGTCCCTCCTGCTTCGCGGTGGGCCCACGCGGTACGCCACATAACTTCACCTTGTTGCATCTCACCCTCCTGATCCCCGCACGTGGAGGCGCCGTGATGAGCGGTCCGCGGCGTCCATGGATTCGGCGGGACAAGAACGGCTCCAGGCCGTGTACGCGGGAGAGCCGGGAAACCCGTTACGTGGGACACTACCCGCGTCCCTCCGGCCTCCTGGTCCGCGGAAGCGGGTGTCCGGCTTCCGCCTGCTTGTCACGCGGGGTCTCCTCCGCCTCTCTTTGGCCAAACTTCCCGGGTAAGCACAGCCGGGGGTAAAACAATCCGGCGTTTGCCTCGCGCAGTGCTTCTCCGGACCTGCAATTAACGTAGCCTACTTCAAGGGAACCAAGAAAAGAAACAAACAAATACGCCCGCCCGCCGGGAAAAGTGCGGGGGGACCAATCCGGGATCCGTGAAAATTCTTCCCCGGAGATTCGGCAACTGCTGGTCCAGCGAGAGGTGTCATTAGGGCCGTCGATCCGGCCCACTGCCCGACCAAAAACCGTGCGCGGTGACGGGAGCGGAATTGTCACGTCACAATATATACAAAAAAAAATACATATTCATATATTGTGACGCGGATTTGTCTACATTGTTCTCTCACCGAGGGTGAGTCGGGGCGTGGGAGGGGGAGGCAGGCAAAAAGAAAGTACGGCAAATAAATAAAAGTAAATAATTAACGGTGCCTTTATTATTCGCTTGGCCGCCAACTTTGTGACGCTTTCCGTTGTAAGTCTCTCTCTTACGGTGAGTCTGTGCGGCAGAAAGAAGGGGGGGGGGGCAACGACAACGAAAATTAATATAAGATATTGATCACTAATAGAAGATATAACAGGGGGTAAACGCGATACAATACACGAGTTGGAACGGACTCGAAATACTGAGATAATGTTCGCGCCGAGGGGCGATGCGGGGTGAGCCTGAACGGTGTCAGCTGTACGCTAACGCTAGGAACTCGGGATGGGCGCCAGCTACTTTGACGGTGTAGTACCGTGACTGAGGGTGGGAACGGGGACAGATGTACGAAGGCCGCCGAAAGTGTTCATCAACACTCCCGGCAGTGGCTAACAAGGGACCGAGGGACGAGGGAACGAAAGGGAGGGAATTTCGAGACTCCTCAGGCCGTGGAATCACTGTCCAGGGCTTCTTTATAATATTACCTCGGCACATTTTATAATTCGTACAATCACTCGTAAAAAAAAATCCGTAATGGTCTCTGGATGGACGAAAAGGGTTTTTCGCACGTGTAACCTATACCGCGGAAAATACCGCCACTCACGCGCACTTTTTACTCGCGACGGGATCTTAGGCTAAACTGACAAGAAACTAAAACATAACTTAAAATCTACTAGTATAGGGCAAGGCAAAATTTCAGGGGGGAACGAGGTAAAGGGTGAAATCAAAGGTGGGTAAAGGGTGAAATCAAAGGTGGGGTGAAAGGGGAAATAGTGGCAAGGGTACTCACTCAAACGCTCTGGCTCGATATAAAATGAAGACCAGAGACGTCCTCGCTGTTCCGTTCGGTTGCAGGGGCTCAAGATCCGGTAGAATTTCCTCCACGGGTTCAACCAGGATCGTCGTGATAATTATTTTCTTTGCCGCTGTCTCGCACGCACACACTCGCTATATCGCACGCAGGCGGTAGCTCGGAGTGACGAGCGGTCTTTTTCGGGGTCTTCACCGCTCGTTGGCGCTGTCTTCGGGGGGACATTATCGGCTGGACAATTGGTGGGTGGTCCTGGCGGGGCGACGATCCTTATGTTAATTGGGCGAAAGTCCCGCCGAATTTTCCTCGCGCGGCACAGCTCCTCTAGGCGTCCCCCTCACCTCTTCTCACACCACGGTTGACTAGATGGAGACGGCTGCGGGGGGCACGGTGAGGGCTCGTCGCTGTTGTCTGTGCGCGAGGGGTCCGGCGGGAAGGGGGATCCAGGCTTCTTCGCTCGGTACGCAGCGGTAAGTGCTCGCGTACCGAGGCTTTTCGGGCGTCTGCACGGGCTGTCCTTGGATTTTCGGGTCTTCTCTCTTCGTCCTTCTTTCTTCGTTCTTCGTTCTTCTTGCGGCTGAGTGAGGGCTAACGGGCAGGGGAGTAGAGGGAAAAATACTGAGCGGGAGGGGTTTACATAGTTCAATTCTAGCCTAAAATAACCTACTTACTTGCTAATTTCTTACAACTACCGTATCCTAATTTCTTTCGGTGAGTGGCGGGACCTCGTGCTAGGCCGGGGGGAAAATAGTAACGTACCACGTTACAATATATTGTAACAATATTCTTTATTTCTCCTCTCGCCTTTCTCGGCGAGTCAGTTGGGAAGTCGGGGCGTGAGAGGGAGGGCAGGCAACAAAAAAAAATAATGATAATAAAATAATAGAAAAATAAAGAAGTAAATAATTCCGTTTAATATAAAAATTTAAATAATACTGAACAGCGTCAAACACGACAGAACATAAAATAAAATAAACAAAGATTTATAGGGAATGGGCGCCAGCTACTTATACGGGGTAGCACCGCGACGAGGGGGAAGGGTGGTAGAGCGGGAGGCACGAAGCCGGCTGTGGAGACTGCCGAAAGAGTTTATCAACGCTTGCGGCAGCTCGGGCTGATCGGCACGGGTCGCGGGGGAACGAGGGGGAGGGATACCGGTGAGACTTCTCTAGGCCGTGGCATACACCGTCCAGGGCTTCTTAACGTTATTGCCTCGGCACAATATTCGAGAATATTCCCGAATATTCTTGTCGGGCTGTGTCTCCAAATGATTCGAAAGGAGGAGAGTGGAGAAGCAAGGGGGAAGCATCGGGGCTTCGAGGGAAGGGAAGAGCGGAGCACGGGAGGAGGGGTGCTGTACCAACACGACGGAATACCGTCGCTCGCTCGCTATTACTCGCGACTATCCTTGTCGCTCTCGTGGCGACCGAAATATTATAATAATTCTCACGCTACGATTTAATATTCTAATTTTAGCAACTAGTGACGGGAGGGGGGGGGGGGGCGAGGGAGAAATGCGCCGGTTAATTTTTAGGTAAGAATACGGGAGGGTAAAGAATGGATGCAGGTACTTACTCGTGTCGGGGGGGAGGGGGGGGGGGGGGGGGGGGTATAATCCCTAACTGTTATCCGTGGGGCACAGATACACCCACACGCATAAACTCACACTACGCGGCACAATACGCCGCGAATCTCACGTCCTTTTCCGGAAATGCCCGCAGGCCACACACGATAAAGTTCGCTGATTGACTTGCCCGTAGGCCACACACAATGAATTGTCGCTGAGAAAAACTGGCACGCAATCGCCTTTACTAAACGCCACAGCTCAAGTGAAGAGCGGCTTCTTCGCAGCTCCTTCACGGCTCGTCGAGGTTGTCTTCGGGGGGCTGCTTCCGGGTCAGCGATTGGCGGGTGGTCCTCGGGTGATGCTGATTAGCCTATTTATTGACTGGAACTCCCGACTAATTTCCCTCGCGCTCTGCCACTCCTCCTGCGTCTTCCCGCGCGTTGTTACAATTCCCCGGTGGGCGAGACGAAGGTGCTGACCGGGGGGAGTACGGTGAGGACGGCCGGTTTGGCTGTAGCGCGAGGCGGCGGGCGGGAAGAGGCAGTCTCCCATGGCTTCGCTCGGTACACGCGGAATGGGTGCACGTGTACTGAGACTTTCCGGGCTGTAGCGGGCTTCTCGTGTGTCTTCGATCTTCTCACTTCTCTCTTCTTCGCTGGGGGGGGGGGGGGGGGGGCGAGGGAGGAATGGGATTAGACTTCGGGGAAGGGTTTCTTATCGCTAGATTATTGTTCTTAATACTATATTCCTTATTCCTTTACTTAACTCTATTTTGTCTATGACTATCGCAGATTCTCGGTAGCGAGCGGCGGACTTGAGCTAGGCTGGGGGCGAATTGTAACGTACCACGTTACAACTCCCCCCACTTAGTCGAAGGTTCGTCTTGTGACGACCTGAGCACATACACACGGGATTTCGGGGGAATCGCGCGGGGCGGGGGGGGGGGGGCGAAGAGGTACTGGCGGGACGGAGGTAATGTTGCTCTTTGCCCTATATATTTTCCGCGGGGCATCTCGGGCTATTTGGCTTGCTCAAAAAAAAGAAATTACAAAATTAGGATTATCATTTGCTAGAAGTCCCTTGGTGGCAAGTAATCGCACAGCGAACAGGGGGTCAGGGAGGTGATACTGTATGGAAGAAGGGAAAGGAAAAAGAAGTGAAAAGGAAAATGAGGAATAATTTTAAAAAAGGACAAAAACAAAAACAAAAAAAAAGGAAGAAAGAACAAGAGAGTCGTACTCGGGGGTTCCCTTATTACGACGTTTATTATCCTCCTTATTAAAATACTTTGGTTACAATGATTATAATAGATAAATTTATATTTCTCTGTTTTTTTTTCTTCTTCGGGTCTTCTCGGGTCTGCTCGGGCGATTTGAGGGGGGGCGTGGGTGGTCTTCCAGGCGGTTCGGGTACCGGGTCGACTTGTGGTCTCACTGTGGTATCGCCGATATTCCTCTCGGGGGTTCAGGGCATCGGGCCGAATTATCGGGAGGGACATGAGTGCTGGAATGGCGGGATTAGGGGTCTAAGATACGGTGGGGGGCACGGGACTGCCTTTTTATCGGGGAGGTTGAGGCCAAAATTTCCAGGGACATCAAGGAGGGAGGGGTACGGCCGGAATTCGGCGGGGGCGTCGGGGTTGCGTGGCTGTTCGGGCGACGTGGAAAGACGGGAGAGGGGGGAAGGGATGCAGGGGGCGCGTGGGTCGGTTTTTGGGAATTTTTTTGGCTTGGAGGAGGGGGTCTCGGGGCTTTGGGGAACTCGGGAAGGTAGGCGCGTGGGAAAGAGGGCCAAGGGGGAAGGTTGAGCGGAACTTTGGGATTGCTCCGGTACTGTGAGAGCGAAGGGTTTCGTCGGGAGTCGTGGGGGTGGTCGTCGGGGGTTTCGAGGAGTGGGAGAGGGTTAGGACGTGGTCGAGGGGGCTGGCGGGGATTATTATCCGTACCTCGGGGATACCTTTCGGGATTGCGGAGGTCGGTCGGGGAGTACGGGGCTTAGCGGGGGTTAATCGGAGGTGGCCTCGGAGGTGGGGTCGGGGGTCGTCTAGCGCGTCCTCGCGGTCGGCCTCTCAGGCGCTTCGGTCCGCTGGCGATGTCGGGCGTGGCGGGGACAGCTAGATATGAGGTGGGTGTGTCCAGGTCTGCGTGATCGGGGGCTCCTCCGCTGACAGCAGGTATCCCAGCTATTCCCACCGAGCTCTGGTCGTGCCGACTCCGCCGCGTCCGGGCTGGTATTTCTTCCAGGGAAGTCTCCCCATCCTGTAAAGATTGGTTGCCGGGCGTTAGGAGTCGGCGGTGGGTACTGACTGGGCCCGCGGTAGAAGGTGTCGGGGGAGGCATTAACGGGGGAATCTTCGAAATATCTAGGGGCGGGTAATAGGGCTTTAAGTCTTTGATATGCACTTTCGGGCGGGTCGTTTTGGAGGGTATTATTAATTCATACACTACCGGGGACCATTTTTTTCCTATTTCGTAGGGTCCGCGATATTTCGACGCGAGCTTCGCGGCGAAATTCTGCGCTCCGAAAGATAGTACACGGTTTTTTCTCAGGACCAGGTCTCCTACTGCGTATTCTTTTTCCGTCATTCCTCGGTTATAATAACCGGCTTACCGCCTGGCGGCCGGGGACAAATTTTATCGTACCCAGTCGTGGATAAGGGGAAGGCGGGTCATTCTATCTTTCCAAATGGCTGGGTCAGTCCTGTCTATGATATCCGGGGGAGGGGTCTCGTTTCGGATACTCTTCGCGGGGCGGGGGTTTCGCCCAAAATTAAGAAATGCAGGGGTCATCTGGGTGGACGCTTGTACGGCGGTGTTGAGGGCGAATAACAACTCGGGGAGATCCCATGTCTGATGATCATCCCCTATGTATGAGATCATCATGGTCTTCGAATTCCTGGTGCTGGTCTGTCGAATTCCGTAGTAAGATAATCGGGTCGTCACGTGTCGGTTTACAAATTCGGTGCCATTGTCGGTGAGGAGAAACCGTAGACAACCCCAACGGTTTAAAATTAATTTCTCCAGGGCGTCGACAATGGCCGGTCCGGCGGCAGATTTTAAGGGTTGGGCCTCGACTTACTTAGTAAATAGGTTCCGAAAAACGACCACATATCTATTCCGGTTTTTACTGAGGGGAAACAGTCCCATTACGTCGATAGCGACGACCATCCATGGGCCTTCGGTAGTCCGTTCGCGAATTAATCCGACAGGGGCGGTTTGGGGAACTTTGTTAAGCTGGCACACGGGGCATCTGTGTACAAAATGGGTGACGTCTTGGAAAATTCCGGGTCAGGCAAAGTGTTGTGTGAGGCGGTAGTAGGTTTTATCTATCCCCAAATAAGCGGACTGCTTTACGAAGAAGTCGGGCGCCGCGGGGTAGTATAAGTTTCCTGGAGCCGAGGTCTACCAGGGTAGGGTCTCTCACAGGGTGGAGGCGATGGTGATACAAACGTCCATCTTTAAGTTTCCAATCGGAATATTTCGAGGGAAATTGGGTCACATTTTAAACCTGTTCGACGTGCCAGAGGTCTAAGGATTCGTTTATAGTGGCGAGAGCTTCCTGGGTTCCTTCGAACATACGGGATAGGGCATCGGGGACTGCATTTAGGGCTCCCTTGGGATGGACTATTTCCATGTCAAGTCCTTGCATGGCCAATGCCCACCTCCCAAATCTTCCGGAGCGGTCACGGAGATTCCTCAGCCAGCGTAAACTGCCATGGTCGGTAATGACCTTGAAGGAAGTGCCCTCTAAATATGGCCGTAATTTTTTTGCGACCCACAGAACGGCTAGACACTCCTTCTCGGTCACGCTGAATTTTTCGGCCCGGGAAAGGACTCTACTACAAAATATTATGGGGTGCTCTTCGCCGTGGGTTTCCTGTGTGAGACTGCTCCGATGGCTACGTCACTCGCGTCAGTGTGAACAGTAAAGAGCTTGGCGAAGTCAGGGCGGGCGAGTACGGGGGCTCCGGTTAGGGCTGTCCTCAATGCATCGAATGCTACGCTCTGCTCCTCTCCCCAGTGCCACGGCGCGTTTTTCTCCAAAAGTCGCACTAGGGGGATCTTTTGGGTCGAAATGTCGCCTAAGAAGCGAGCGTACCAACCGATCATTCCAAGGAAGCGACGGAGCTGTTTGAGGGTTCGAGGGGCGGGGTAATTAAGGATCGGGGCGATCTTGTCGGGTCGGTTTTGAGTCCGTCTTTGTTAATTACATAGCCCAGGTACTGCATCTCCGGGCAGAAAAACGATCTCTTTTCTCGGTTTATTTCTAGCCCGGCCTCTCCAAGGGCTATAAGTACCAGGGTTAAGTACCGGAAATGCTCGTCGACTGTCTCCGTGGCAATTATTACGTCGTCGAGGTAGGCGAACGCATGGGGCTCCCATTCGGGTCGTATTAGTCGGTCCATCAGTCTCTGGAAGGTCCCGGGGGCGTTCGTCAGTCCGAAGGGTATCCCGGTGAATTGAAACAGTCCCCTTACAGGGACGGCGAAGGCGGTGATGGGTCGACTTTTCGGGTCTAACGGGACTTGGAAGTAGGCCTGGCTCAGGTCTAACTTGGAAATATGTCGGGCTCGTCGAAGTCCGTCGAGTATTCGGTCCAGGCTGAGAAGGGGGTAAGCATCTTTACGAGTTACTTTATTGACGTCTCGGTAGCCGATGCAAAATCGGTGCTTACCATTGGGCTTCGGGACAATCACGGGGTTACTGAGCCAGCCACTATCAGAGGGTTCGGTTATTTTTTCGCTGAGCATTTTGTCAACTTCAGCTTGGGCAATTTTTAGGACGAAGGGGGAGATGGTTCGAGGGCGTTGGCGGATCGGGAGATGGCCATTAACGTCGATGGTATGGTGGACGAGAGGGGTACAACGTAAAACTCCGGCGATGGGGGGTTGTACCACATGGTCTAATAATAATTTTAACCGGTTCCCCGTGTCTGGGGTGACTTCTATTAAACCGGCAAATTCAGGGAAACCTCTCACGGAAAGGGGAAAAGGGCCGGTCTGGGCAAATTTTGCGGGGGGATCCTGTGGGAGTACGCCACGTGTCGTGCAGGTGGTCTATTTGCAACCCTAAGAGTTTGCAAAAATCCCTCTCTAGAATCGCGTCGTATCCCAGGGATGCTACGCGCAGTTCTAGGGGCCAAATTTTTCCTTCGATCTCAAACGCGAATCGGTTGTCTCCCACCAAGGGTACGATCGCGTCATTTGCTACGCGCACTTCCCCCTCGACGGGTCTTATTTCCGCCCCCAGTGACTCAGCCAGGGACACTCCTAAAAACGAGCGGGTGGCTGCTGAGTCATCCAGAGCTCTTACGGGTCGGCCAAAAATATTTAGGGAGAGGTAGTGACGGTTATCTTCGAGATAATCGTCTTCTACCGTCTCGGGGCTGTCTGGGCTCATTGATCGGGGTCTACTGGGGTCTAAAAGGGGGCAAAGGTCTAGGGGAAGGGGGTTTATGTGAACGGGGGAGGCCCGGTCTACCGACCTTCCCCCGAGAGGTTTCCCTCTCGGGCGTGGCGACACCTCGGACACGAATTGACGTCGTGTCCGGCTAACCCGCTAGCCCGCAAACTCGGCAAAAATTTCCGCGGGGTTGGGGGCACTCGCGATACACGTGCCCTTGCTGCCTACAATTGTAGCGGCGGACCGTGGCGGACGTGCGTCGAGGGGGTAATGACTGACCTTGGGGGCTGAGGGGGTCGGGGCGTGCTCGATCCGAACGGCCATTAGGGGTTGGAGCGCAGGTCGGAGGTGCGGTTCGGGTGTAGCAGGGTGGATGGGACCAGAAGTGGGTCTAACAGGGTCTATGGGTCGGGCAGGGATGGGAGGAGCAGGGTCTACCGCTGCGACGTTCGCCCCATGGGATTTCCCGCGGGGAACGAACGCAGCGGAAGTGACGACGGTCTGGGCGGGGGTCAAGGGGCGTCGGTACATGCGTCGGCGTTCCTGAATGGCTTCAGCACTTCGGCATTGCAGTTGAAGGTCCAGGAAGGTGTGAATGTCTGGTCTACGGAGGTGTACGGACAGGTCAGGGTGTAGACTGTTGAAACACAAATCTAATTGGGCTTCAAGGGGTAGGAGGGGATTAAGGAGATTGAAATAGGTCCTCATTTTGGTAATGTACTCACCACTGGGTTCTCCAGGGCCTTGTGTACAGAGTTCGACCTCGCGACGCAGCCTGTCCTGCAAATCGCGATGGCCGAAACGGGCACGGAAATGGTACACAAATACCTCGTGGGTGTTCCAGGCGTCCCGACACTCCCGGTACCACATGAGGTCGTCGTTAGTGAAGGACTCGGGGAGTACACGGAGGCGTTCCTCCTCGCTGTACGATCGGCTCGTACAATATTCGTACAGCCGCAGCAGGTATTCCTCGCCGTCGTCAGTGGGGCGTCCCGCGAATTTGGGTCCGAATCGGCGGAAATGATCCACTGCAGCGGTGTCGCGAGCGAGAAAGCTGGGAGCGACGGACTGAGTGGCGGAAGGGAGGCGGAGGGGGGTTCGCGAGAGGGGTTGCATGCGAGTACTGTTGTACTGGGGGACAGTACGCGGGAGAAACTCGAACGTATCCTGGGTGAAGGCTTGGAGTTGAGGTCTCGGTGGGGGAAGGGCAAGGGGGACCGGGGGGCCCTGGCGGGAATATAGAACAAGGAGGGGGGGGGCGATGGGTGATACTCGGGGGTGCGACCTCGGGCGCGAAGGTCACTACAGGGGCAGGGGTCGGGATTACGGGAGGGTAGTCAGGCTGGGGTTCGTCTGGCTGGGAAAGTATGTCGTCCGTATGGTCCAAGGTCAACGGGTCTTGGTACGGCCCGAACGTCTGGCCGGCGGGCAATGGCTGCGGGGCGGGCGGGGGCTCACAGTGCGTCGAGTGGGCGGACAACGCCTGCGACGCGTCTAGCTCGATTCGCTCGAGACACGAGCTCAACGTCTCGTCCATTTCGGGAGCGCGTAATGCGGAGACTAGCGTGACGGTGAGGGCTAATCCGCGCTCGTCTTCCACGGGGTCCCACTCGACCCTGACCCCTCTGAAGCGGCGGGGAATTACATATCGCCAGTATCGGTCGATGAGGTCGTCGATTGACCCGGCCGTGTTTAACGCGGCATGGTCACAAAGCTTCACGAGGTCGACTACATTCGGGAGGCGACGGTGGGCACTTTTTATGGCCCTGATTTCCTGTAAGTGTTTGAGGCCCGGGTTCGCGGAAGGGGGTGTGATAAGGGTTGGCGGGGGCGTGGAGGAGCGGGTCTGCGCGGGCTGGGGTCCGGCCATGGTAATGCTGGGGGTTGTGGTCGTGACTTCCCCAGCTGTGGCAATGAGGCTGTCTGTGAAAAAGAAAAAGGAATTTCCTTTTTTTTTTTCCAATTAACGATTTCGTCGTTGAGACGAATTTAAAAAAAATTGAGGGATTGCGAATTAACCGGTGGGGGATACGGGGCCGAAGTGACGGGGTAATAGAAAAAAACTCAAAGGCTAACAAGGCAAAATAAGGAGGCACGACGGTACTCTACGCGACTGTCTTATTTGGGGCTTATTGGCGAGGGTGAGAGCTGGGCAGAAGGGGGCTACCTACTTGCCAACACGGGCTATTTTCGTCCTCTCTCTTGAAGTTTCGGGCCCCACGTTGGGCGCCAAAATTTGTAACAATATTCTCTATTTCTCCTCTCGCCTTTCTCGGTGAGTCAGCTGGGAAGTCGGGGCGAGGGAGGGAGCCAGGCAACAAAAAAAAAGAAGAAAATAATAGAAAAGCAAAGAAGTAAATAATTCCGTTTAATATCAAATTTAAATAATACTGTACAGCGTCAAACACGACAGAATATAAAATGAAAATGAACAAGGATTAATAGGGAATGGGCGCCAGCTACTTATACGGCGTAGCACCCCGACGAGGGGGAAGGGAGGTGGAGCGGGAGGCACGAAGCCGGCTGTGGAGACTGCCGAAAGTGTATATCAACACTTGCGGCAGCTCGGGCTGATGGGCACGGGGCCGCGGGGGAACGAGGGGGAGGGATACCGGTGAGACTTCTCTAGGCCGTGGCATACACCGTCCACGGCTTCTTAACGTTATCGCCTCGGCACAATATTCGAGAATATTCCCGAATATTCATGTCGGGCTTTGTCTCCAAATGATTCGAGAGGATGTCAGGGGAGAAGCAAGGGGGAAGCGTTCGGGCTTCGAGGCAAAGGGAAGAGCGGGCCCCGGGAGGAGGGGTGCTGTACCAACACGACGAAATACCGTCGCTCGCTCGCTATTACTCGCGACTATCCTTGTCGCTTTCGTGGCGACCGAAATATTATAATAATTCTTACGCTACGATTTAATATTCTAATTTTAGCAACTAGCGACGGGAGTGGGGGGCGGGGCGAGGGAGAAATGCGCGGGTTACCTTTTCGGTAAGAATAAGGGGGGGGGGGGGTAATGAATGGATGCAGGTACATACTCGTGTCGGGGTGGTATAATCCTTAACTGCTATCCGTGGGGCACAGATACACCCACACGCACACACACACACTCGCGGCACAATACGCCGCGAATCCCACGTCTTTTTCCGGAAATGCCCGCAGGCCACACACGATAAAGTTCGCTGATTGACTTGCCCGTAGGCCACACTCAATCAATTGTCGCTGAGAAAAACTGGCACGCAATCGCCTTTACTAAACGCCACAGCTCAAGTGAAGAGCGGCTTCTTCGCAGCACCTTCGCCGCTCGTCGGGGCTGTCTTCGGGGGGCTGCTTCCGGATCAGCGATTGGCGGGTGGTCCTCGGGTAATGCCGATTCGCCTATTTATTGGCTGGACGTCCCGACTAATTTCCCTCGCGCTCTGCCGCTCCTCCTACGTCTCCCCGCGCGTTGTTACAATTCCCCTGGTGGGCGAGACGGGTGTGCTGACCGGTGGGAGTACGGTGAGGACGGCCGGTTTGGCTGCAGCGCGAGGCGGTGGGCGGGAAGAGGGTGTCTCCCATGGCACTTTTCTGCACGAGCCATTCGGGGAATACCGGCGAGAGAGAGCCCGGAAGAAAATTTTCCCGACGTTCGGCGAAGATGGAGGCACCGGGCCTCGATCGGCCGAATCGAAAAGATTTTTCATCGAGGATGCGAAAAGACCCTCTCATCGAGGACACATTTTGTTTTCTACAGCGATCACTCATCGTGTCGGACGAGTTTTTTTTCCTTACGTTACGATCATATTTCCTCGTGGACCTCAAAAGGGCCCTTTCCTTGCAGCTAGCGTGGGCGTGCCGTTGCATCGCGTTTTTTGCATACAACTGTCCGGCGTCAACAACCCCCGGACCAATCGTTGCCTCCGACGACCGACTCGCTACGTCATTGGCTTTAGTAATGGCAGACGGGGAAGGAAAGCGCGACCCGACTCTATAGGGGATTCGTTGCTCGTTCAACCTTCAGTTATACGCGAACCATCGTCAATGGACCAAAGAAATGTCCTCTTTTATTTTTTTCTTCACATTTTGTTCTGTGAATGCCTCGATGTACGGATATCGTGGTAGAATAAAATATTTCTCAATCTGCACGCGGTAACTCATTAAAATAACGATAGACACGGAAGAGAAATATTTTGTTCTACCTCGCGAGTGTTGTTATTCCGTATCGATTTGTAACGTTTTTGTTTTTTTTTCTTTCAGACATTCTCTGTTTTTCATCAATGGAATGGAAGAATTTTTTCAAGAGACCGTTTGCGAGGCAGTGTCGCCTCGAGACGAGGGTAACTATCACCCCGAGAAAGGCATCGACGCCTCATTCTTTCATTTTATCATATTCTCGAATTCTTCTCTCATGTTTGTAGCAATAACACGTGTGCTCGAAGAACTCGAGGAGTTTTTAATGCCGCAGGGGCAGCCGAGAATCGGGGGCGACAGGGAGGAACCGATCGACTCTCATGAGTAAAGCCAATAGTGTCACATGTTCGCTAACCAGCGAGACTAATGATTTATGTTGTAACGGGGATTCTTTATTATTTTAATTCTACTCTCACCTACGGCGAGTCGGGGCGAGGAAGGGAGGGCAGGCAACAAGGAGAAAAAAAAGGAGGAAATAATACAAAATTTAGAACAGTGAATAATTCCGTTTAATAGATTTAAATCGACACAAAAAAAAGCAGAAATATGATACTAATAAATAATGAAAAATGAAGAGGTAATATTTGAAGTGTTGGAAACTAATAAGGGGAACGAGACGCGTACAGTAAACCAAATACAAATGAAAATTCTAGATAATACGGAATGGGCGCCAGCTACTTGTTCGGCGTAGCTCCGCGACGAGCGGGAAGGGAGGTGGGACGGGAGGCACGAAGCCGGCTGTGGAGACTGCCGAAAGTGTTCATCAACACTTGCGGCAGTTCGGCTGATGGGCACGGGTCGCGGGGGGACGACGGGGAGGGATACCGATGAGACTTCTACAGGCCGTGGTATACACCGTCCAGGGCTTCTTAATATTATTGCCTCGGCACAATATTCGAGAATTTTCTCGAATATTCGGGTCGGGCTGTTGGTCCACAATTTTCGAGGGGAGGGGAGGGGAGAAGCAACGGGGACGCGTTCGGACTTCGTGGCGAAGGGAAGAGTGGGACGCGGGAGGAAGGGTTCTGTACCGGCACGACCTAACTAGCAACTAGTGACGGGGGGGGGAATACACGGGTTAAGTTTTGGGGAGAATGGGGGGGGGGGGGGGGGGGGGTAAAGAATGGATGCAGGTACTTACTCGTGTCGGTGGGGGGGGGGTCCTTAATATTATCCGTGGGGCACTATTGACCCACACGCGCACACACACCTCACGGCACAATCCGCCGTGAGTCTCACTATCCTTTTCGGGAAATGCCCGCAGGCCGAACACAATCTCGTCGCACGCAATAATTTGCCCGCAGGCCACACACAATATTCGAAGAGTTCGATATACAATTGCCTTTATCGATCGCCGTAGATCAAGTGAGGAGCGGCTCTTCGCAGCTCCTTCACGGCTCGTCGGGGCTGTCTCCGGGGGGATGCTTCCGGGTCAGCGATTGGCGGGAGGTCCTCGGGTGGCGACAATTAGCCTATTTATAGCCTGTTTATTGGCTATTTGTCTTCGGGGAAGGGTTTCTTATCGCTAAGTGAATGTCCTTAATGCTAAATTACTATTCTTAATACTAAATTCTTATCTCTTTACTTAATTCTATTTTCTCTATCGCGTATTCAGTAGCGAGCGGCGGAACTTGAGCTAGGCTGGGGGCGAATTGTAACGTACCACGTTACAATGTATATATGTTAAAAACAAATTGTAACTTTCGGTTTCAACTTTTCAGAATCATTGTTGGAGACGCCGATGCCGCCGTCGCCGCCGCCACCACCGCCACCGTCACCGTCACCGTCACCGCCAGCGACGCGGCAGCTAATCGCCCCTTATCGCACGGAAGATCCTCGTTGCAACGACGAGGATCGAACGACGACGACGACGACGACGACGAACAAGTCGACGACGACGACCACCACCTCCACCACGACTACAGTTGAGGTTGTGGAGACGACGACGACGACGACGACGACCACTTTGACGACGAACGGGTGGGAGAAAAGAGTTTTCCTCGGCCTCCGCGACGACGATGAGTACAGAATAAGATAATTATATATATACTGTAACAGGAAAATTAAAAAGGTTTCGACGTGGTGATTTTGCCGCGTTGTAGGGAAGCCGGAGCGACGCAATTGTGGGATTTTTCCACAATCGCGTAAGCACTGCGATTTCGCTTTCGGCAAATATTGATCGTAGATCAATACGGGCAACACGCGTCGTACGAACTAATGGACGGGCTAAAGCGCGTGCGCCATCCATCACAGCGAATAAGGGCATAGAGCCCCAAAAGTGGGACAATTACCCACTCGGACGAAAAGAGAGGTATTCCTCTTCTGGTTGTCCGTGGTGACGGTCGTCTTTGTCAAGCGTCGATTTATATCCGTTCTCGTCCAAAATTATAAGTTTGTCGAACGTGCGAATTAAGATATAAGAAAGTACTGTGCATAAAGAGTTGCGTCTATTGTCTGATTGTCAATCTACGGCGTAGACGTTGGCCTTTGTTAGAAGAAGGACTTAATTTGTCAAGAAGATCGCAAGTAACAAATAAATTCTGGTTTCTCTCATTTTTCTGCACTCTGCTTCTGCGATTTCTTGGGTCCCCAACTGTTCCCACCCTGTTAGATTGTCTCTCGGGTAATTTATTGATCCAATTATTGATTTATGCCGAAATATCGAGTGATAGCCTCGTCAAGCTATCTGGCGCCCAACTATTCATTCTAGTGATTTTGTCAAAAAATGTATTTGAAGAATCAAAAGTAATTGTCAACCCTAGAGCCCTACCAGCCACTGACCCAGGCCGCGCTAGGTGAAGGAATTTTATAGAAAAAAGAATTCCTGTCTCATTTGGCGCCTAACGTGGGGCAAAGTTGGAATTTTTGTGGAAAATTTAATGAATTTATTGCCAAAGCTTTACTAAGTGCAAATTGGAAAATCTTAAAAAATTACTACAGATATAAAATAAATTGTATAATTCAAACTCGTGAAATAATCATTGAAAATATTCATAAAATTTTGCCGGACTTTGCTTGACTGCTCAACCAAAATTTAATTCTGTGTTTAATTGTCGTGATTGTTTATCGAATTATTAAATACTGTGATTAAGGAATTGAACATTCAAGTACGAATATCGCCATAATTTATTTATTAATTATTTATTTCTCGTTAGCGTACTTAATTATCCGTTTCGTGAACTGTGAAAATAATCCTTTATGCGTAACAATGCGTGAGAATAAGCGAGAAAATAAAATCTTTTACATATAATATTAAAATGAAATCGAGATAACAAGGAAAATTAAGGAATAAAAGTTGTTAAACGATTAAATATCAATTTAGAGCGAAATTAAATTTCGTCCATAATATTTGCCGAAATGGGAAATCGCTTCGAGAAGTTTCGCTTCGAGCAAAAAATTTCTTTTGCCTAAAGTATATGGTAGCGTTGAAAGCCGAGAATATTCATAGGTTTGATCTACTGTCTTGCGTATCGGGCCACGCTCGTCCGAGTCCGAGCTTTATGTAAACACTGTAACTAAGCGTAGCGACAGAGACTCTTCGTACGATTTCGTTTCGAGAATTTTCAAAATATCACGCTGAAATATTACGATGAATTAATATTCCGACCCCGCTTACGACGAATTTCTGTCGCTATCCATTTCTTTTCTTTCGATACTTCTTGCTTGGTATTTATGACAAATATCCTTCGAAAACAAGTCGAAGAAATTAGGCCGGATCTCTAGCAATAAACATCTGCTTATTACGAATGTAATTGTTCCATATAATTGTGCGATATTATTTACGAATGGTTCTTAAAGAGTTTCAATAACTCATACTTATTCCGTCATCATTGAATAATAATTCGAATATCTTATTCTGTGAAACGCGGACAGTTTATTGCGAATAGAATCCCGGCATATCCCGAAATTTCTTCGATCTTGTCTCGACTTTACGAACAACACTACCGTGCTTCTATGCTATTACTGCTTTAACGCTGTAACGTTATGTAAGAATATTATAATATGTCGTTAATTGCCTGAATTGTAATTTATACGTTGTCAATTTAGAGTTATTTATTTCTTGATTGTATATTGAACCGACTCGTACGAAAGCGAGAACGATTTTGAAACTCGTTACGTATTATCGAGAATATCAAAAAAAAAAAAAAAAAAATTCAACGATCATTGGAACAAACGTGACCGTTGAAACGATACATAGCATTTTGTGGGGATTAATTACTATAAAATATGCAGCGAGCTTTCATTTAATCCGATCATCTATTCCGGTTAATACACTTGATCTTGGCAAGGAAAATCGCACTAATTTACCGCGAATTAATAAATATTGAAGAAATCGGTTCATGAGTTGAAGAATTAAATCTTTGTGCAGGCTTGAGTATTTTGCCAATTTCCGAGGTAATGTTTTTCTCACCGCCTAGAAGAACGACACGTTCAGGTAAGAAAACGGTTCGACAAAACATTGAAAATTTGTCGCAAATGCAAGATTCCGAGGTGACCGGTGATGAGGCGCTTCCTTCTATATCGGGGGACAGGGAAATATCGCGTGGTGAGGTAGAGCCTCCGGCCGTTAACAATGATGGCACGGGAAAAAGTATTCCACTCCAAAACATTGAAACAGTCGATTCTCGCAAAAATATTCCTTGTAATTCCGCCGCGAATGGACGGGGAATTATCCCAATAGGTAGGGGAAGAGGGCTTTCACGTGGTAATACCCCAGTCCCTGGAGGGTATATTCGGGATCCGTCATTAGAACAAGCTATCGGAAATCTGACAAAGAATATGGAGAACATTAAGATTAAATTGAAAAATGTTGAGTCATTGGGAGAAAACCTTCATAAATTGGAGGCTTCCGAGAACGCGATGAAAATTATAATGGACAAGCTTAACTTTTTAGCGAAAAGTAGGGAATCCACGGTGCCAGTTGAGGAATCTATTGGGGTGTTGAATATTGAAAGGTCGCCGGTTGCCACGTATGTCGGCGTCGGAGATCACGCGAATGTAAATCGGGGAGATTCCTTAATTCACCCGCATCTAGAAGAAGTTGGGCAAAATTCACGAGAAAGTTTATTGAACCCCTCGGGTGCATTCTCTCGGTACATTCGTGAGGATCTACGGGATAGTGATGGAGTCGCTATATCCGGCCCGTCAAAATTGATTCATGGAAATCCGCGAAGAAGCGATAGAGTCGTTGAGTCGGTCGAATCTTTTGGCGATAATAGTGGAAATCCGCGTGGACGCGATAGAATTGTTGAAACGACGGCCGAACACTTTGACGTTATTGTTAATAATGAAGTAAAGCCGCGAGGACGTGATAGAGTCCCCGAATCGTCGGTCAATCATTTCGAGAGTATTCATCGAAATGCGGGGGGACGCGATAGAGTCGCTGAACCAATCGAAGAGTTACCGGATAATGAAGCGTTCAGGACGTATGGATCCGGACGACCAGTTAATTCGGGAGCTATTAGGGAACATTTCCCACAAAATAACGTGAGTCGGGAAGCGGGACCCGGTTCGTCAGTTAGGAACCAACTGATCGATGCTGATCGGACTGGAAGAGGTTCCCGCCCGCCAAACTTGACAAGTATGGCCGATGACCAATCGACAACGGATATATTAGTCAAGTTGGCTCAAATTCTAAACGATCATCTGTCTCTCAGTAACACTAGATCGGCGAGAGAGCACGAAACTCGTACAGAGAGTCGGCAATTCGTCGACAACAATGGTGAATCGGGTCGCAATAGAATCGCTGATCACTTAAGTAGATCTTGTCGTGGAAATTCTTCATCACCACCGCACCGGGGAATTTTGTCATGGCAAAGTGGTGATTCGTCAGAAAGTGATGGCAACGATCCTCACTTTGACAATCACAAATTGCGGTCGATCCAATCGAACCGCTAATAATTTGTTCTCCTTAAATCACACTAGGGAATTGGATTCAGCCCTGAGGATTGGCCGGATCGTCGGTAACTGGAAAATTATCTTTCCAAAAACCGAAAAAGATCCAGAACAATTCTTACTCCTCCCGAAAGATCAATTGAGTGTGAGTGGGATCGATAAAGACATGTTCGTCCCGTGCTTGGCAAATGTTTTTGAAGGACCGTACCGAGCATGGTATTTGTTAAACAAACATCGGTGGCGAACTTGGAAAGACTTTACAAAAGATTTTCGCTTTCACTGGATCGCAAGGAAGGACGATGATCTCCTTCTTCGCGAAGCGCGAGATCTGAAGCTTGACAAAGACGAGACGTTAGCGGAATTCACGTGTCGAGCTCGTTTAATCTTCGAGCGAATGCAGAATCCTCCGCCTTTCCGCGATCAAATCCGACAAATTGTCGATAAGTACAATCCTCAATTAACTTTCGTGCTGTTAAATTTACAGTTTGATAATTACGAAGCTTTCATCCACTATATCAATAAACGAAAGTATCGCTATCGACGATCGGTCGACAGTTATAGAGAGTCACGAGGAAAAATGGGGAAGGTAAAATTCAATCTTTTGCAAGAAAATTCAGACGAAGACAGTAGTGAAGCGACAGACAGCGATGAACTAACTGGACTAAATACGATTAAACCAAATATGCCGCGCATCACGAAGAACTCGAATGCATCGTCCAATAAGTCAAAAAGCCTCACGAGACAAAGACTCGATAAGAATCTAGAGAATTTTAGTAAGGAACAGAAATCCGTGCCAGTCGTTCAAGACGAAAAATCTAGAGTAAACTCGCCAAGGTTCACAAGAGATTTTAGTAAAATGTTTTGCTTTAATTGCGGTACGACAGGACGTACAACACGCTTCTGTACTGCCGATCGGCAGGTTATTTGTCACCTCTGTCGCGCTATCGGCCATGTGAACAAAGACTGTCCCCAAAGTTCGGGAAACGAGCAAGCCCGACAGTAACTTCACCTCAAGTTACCGTTACGAAGGGCGCATCTTCGGGGTTAATCGTTAACAAGAACGAATCAGTCAAGGACGAACAAGCCAAGAATTTCGGCGATAAAAATGTTCCCCTCAATGTAGGAAAAAATCTCAATTTAGGAGTCGATAAACAAACCGAAACTTTCCTAACCGCGAGTCTAACACGCGTATACGATAGTGAAAGTAACGACGAAATGTCCGACGATGAGGACGATAATAATCTTGTCTACCGAAATCCTTTGACAAATAATCCTGTCAATGAATCTGCAGTGTCTATCACCCAATTGTCTACTGTCACAACGGGTGATTATTCTAATTTAATTACTATCAAATACGCAGATTTATCAGAGATAGACCGTTTAAAATCATGGAGACCCGCTCATCTTCCATTATCTCCGGAAAACTCTCTCAGTCAGCGACGAATCTTTCGCACTAGTAACGCCCTTCACGAACCACGTGAAGTGATCCGAATACCCGTAGAGATCTCCATTTTTGGGGAAAAAACGGCAGGAATACTCGACAGCGGTAGCGAGAGATCCTACTTAAGTCAAGATACGTATGATCGCGTAAAAAGTTTGCAAATAAAAGAGTTGTCGGAAGACGCAACGTCAAAATATGGCGTTCGCCTTGGTGATAAATCTCTGGTCAAAACAGCCGGAGGCACTTGCTTCGTGATCGACGTACACGACGTTTATGGACCGCAATGGCTCAGTATTCTTCCTGCTTTGTCTTGTCCCGTAATTTTAGGTATGGACTTTTGGGTCACATTCGGAGTCAAAATAGATTCGTCACGAGGAACTTGGGCACTCGAGGGAAGCAGTCATTCTTTTCCAATGATTCGGCGTTACGTTACGTCGACGGAATTGAAAGTCATGACGGCAGAACAGTCCGCGAAATTGAAGCTTGCCCTCGATACAGAATTTGCCAAATTAGATCGAGACTCAACGGGAGTTACTGATTTGACGTGTCATGTGATAGAGCTGACCGACCCAACCCCACATCGACAGAAGCCTTACCCGCGTAGCGAGGCCATTCGCGAATTTATCAACCAGGAAGTCGATCGTTTGCTCGAAAAAGGTTACGTCCGATGGAGCAATAGCGACTGGGCGTGCTCACCAGTCGTGGCACCAAAAGCAAATGGCAGATTAAGGTTTTGCATCGATTATCGGCCGGTAAATCGTCAAACAGTAAAACCAGCCTACCCGTTGCAGAATATGAAATCAATACTATCCCAATTGCATCGCGCAAAAATAATTTCAACTCTCGATATGAGTGAGGCGTTCCACCAGATTCCAATGCACCCTGACAGTTGCAAGTATACTGCATTCGTCGTTGAGGGCAAAGGTTTGCTGGAATAGACTCGAATGCCATACGGTTTGACCGGGGCACCCTCGACATTCCAGAGCCTTATGGACAAACTTAAACGTCGCGTAGGAGAGCTTATCTTACAACGAAATCTTCCAAACCAATGGTCGGAACAGATTTTTGCCTATCTCGACGATTGGATCATCGTCAGCCAAGATCTTGACGATCACCTCGCTCTATTGTCAATATTATTCGAGGTTTTACGCGAAGCAAAATTGAAAATAAATCGTGACAAGAGCAGCTTTGCCTGTAAAGAGGTTAAGTTTCTAGGATACATTGTCGATGAACTGGGCACCAGACCAAACCCAGAGAAGGTTTAGCCAATCCTCGACTTTCCAATCCCAAAAGACCGAACGCAATTGCGACAGTTTAACGGACTCGTTAACTGGTATCACCGGCACTTGAAAAATGTTGCGCGGATACAAGGTCCATTGAATAAATTGACAAGTCCGAAGGTCCCGTGGAAGTGGTCGGAGGTTGAACAGAAGGCTTTTGACGAAACTAAGACCGCTCTGTCAAAAGTACCCAGGTTATATACACCAATACCCGGGCAACCCTTCACCCTATACACAGACGCTAGTGATTTCGGCTTGGGGGCGATTTTAGTTTAAAAAGACCCAGAGCACGATAAAGAAAACCTTCTTGAAGTCCTCAGTCGACCCTTAAGAGGTGCAGAAATACATTACACCACTACCGAAAAGGAATGTCTAGCAGTAGTGTGGGCCGTGGGAAAACTGCGTTGTTACCTCGAAGGGATGCAATTTAAGGTTGTCACCGACCATCAGGCCCTTCAATGGTTGTATAGTCTAAGAAATCCAACAGGTCAACTTGCGAGGTGGGCTATTTTACTTCTTCAACAAGCAAGGACTGTTGAATATAGGCGTGGCACTACAAACGAAGCGCCGGATGCTTTATCTCGCATGTACGACATTGATGTCGATCCTTTAGGTTGGGAAAGTCTAATCGAACGCACTGTTCAAGATCAGCCTCGTCTGACAACTATCTGCGATAGCAACTGGTACGAGACCAAGAAAGATCTTGTCGAGAAGTTCCCCGAACGTTTCGCAGGATGGAAACTCGATGGAAACGATCTCTATTACTATCGACCCGACCTCTCTAAACTATTAATTGATGACGAAAATCCGTGGAAAAAAGTCATTAAACCACAAGACGTACCAAAAATCCTTCGCGATAATCATGAAACCCCGCAAGCGGGTCACTTAGGTAGGGATAACACCCATGAACGCATTCGACGATCGTACTATTGGCCCGGGATGTCCCAAGATATAAAGTCCTACGTAGGAGAATGCGATACTTGTAATAAAGTAAAATTCAACCAAAACCCTTTAAAGGGGCCGCTTTTAACGAGACCACTCATAAAACCCTGGGCCCAAATATCGGTCGACACCGTTGGCCCTTTCATCCGGTCAAAGCGAGGAAACGTTTATTTAATTGTAACTCAAGATCTTTATACTAAGTATATCGAACTCTCACCAGTACGAAGTCCAACGGGAAAAACGGTCACAAAGGTACTCGAAGCCATTTTTGACAAGTGGGGGGTAATCCCGGAGTCGATTATTACCGGCAATGGCACGGAATATATGAATACCGAGGTGAGAACTTTCCTGGCCGCTAACAGAATTAATCATATTACAACCCCATTAGCGCATCCTCAAGCAAACCCAGTTGAGAGAGTCAATCGAACGATTAAACCAATGATTGCGGCTTTTCTCAGAGATGACCATCGCGAGTGGGACGAGAAATTGACAAAGTTACAACTTGCATTCAATACGGTATCACATGCCGGTAGTAGAGTAACGCCCTTCTATCTAAATTTCGCACACGAACCAGATATTATTACCCGGGAGCGCTTCGTCAATGAGGTCACACCGGTTACAGATGCATTAATAGAAGAACGGGTGAGAAAGATAGAGAACTTTGACGAACTACGACATAGGGTAGAAGCTCATATGAAATCATACCGTGAAAAACAACTTGCCAAGATTAATTCGAGCCGGTCGAAAGGAGTTGATATAGAAATCGGAATGGAAGATTACTATCCAAATAAAAAACTGAGTAGCAAAGCTGAGGGTTACGCTGCTAAGTTAGGTCATCGCTATGCTGGTCCTGCAAGAATTTTACGGCGCATTGGACCAATGATCGTTGAATTAGCGGATAAAAATGATAAAATTGTCGGGAAATATTATGTGACGGACTTAAAATTTCCGCGGAGGAGTTCACGAAATCACTGAATTACATACAGTTGTCAATCATGTCGTCGAACCTCGATGAAGATGATCAACATCTATTCGACGAAGCCATCGGAGGAATCTCGGAAACAACGGAGCAGCTAAACGGGAACCCAGCCGCCTGAAAAACTCTTCGACGAAAAGCTTTGCATGGAGAGTAGATGGAGGGTTATACGTTGCGACATCGAGAATGAGTTCGCCGGTCCACGTCCAGCATGCATTAACAAAAGCATGGAGGAAGAAAATCCGGGTCGTGGCCTGCTAGACAAAAGGCTTGACGACTCTGAGTCATCTGACAATCCGCCGCCAGGGCTCAGTCGAAAGAATGCGAAAGTGAATCAGTCAACGTAAATGTAGCTATGACGTCTTCGACAACAGCTCGCGATCGAGAGATTGATAGACTGTTGGAGGATGTTAAAAACTTCCCACCGCCGGAGCTTAAATGGAAAACCAGTGCCTGCTCCGGCACCTACGATTCACGTCGAAAGTATTAAAAGGCGTCGTATCCCATCGGACAAACACTCCAGACAGACTTCGGCTTCTGGCGTGGAACTCCAGAGCATCGACATTCCAGAACCTCATGTGACATGCTGTGTCAATTATCGTTCGCGCGAGCATCATCTTAGCGCTTGCAACTTGCTATACCGCTCAGGCTTTTGTCGAATGTGTAGCACAGAACTCAGCTTTCACTGTCCGGAGCGCCAAAGCTGTAACATTAGGTGCGTTGGGTTGGTTGACTGGCTTTGGCTTAATTACGACACCTGGCCAACCGCATGGGTACCACAACACCACCGTTATCTAATCAACGAGGGCAAAGAAGTCCTAAAACGGGAATGCAAGGCAAATTTTAACGATCCGAAAACCCTGCCAATCCAAAGCCCTTGACGAAATATTCGAGGAATGTCCAGAGCTTTACAACGAGAAACGTACACCATCATCGTCCCGACGAAATTTGAGAAAACAAAGGAAGGTCATCCAGCTCCACTTCATCGCTAACGTGGGATTGTCAACAGAAAACGATTTACTCTACATCATTTTGTATTCTTGAAACTCTATTGGGCGATCATGGGTTTCATAGCGTATTTACGTTAAGTTACCACTACGCTACCGTTTTTTTTGTTTCACGTCACATACGCGATAACCGATCACTAGAAAGTGAGCACGTTCGACAAATTGAAAGAAATGTTGCATCTACCTCATGGAAATGTTACCTCTGTGTTGTTATTCCTCTCGTAAACCTGGAGGTCGCAGAAGTTTAGAGTGTTTCAGGTCATCCCTTATGGTTTGAGGCCAGCTAATTGAGAGGGATTTCAGTGACTCCCTGTATGCCAATCAGTACAGAAAATACACTGACAGAGGTCAACGCATTTCAATACCACGTCAAAGTTCGAGGGAGGAGATTGTAACAAGAAAATTAAAAAGGTTTCGACGTGGTGATTTTGCCGCGTTGTAGGGAAGCCGGAGCGACGCAATTGTGGGATTTTTCCACAATCGCGTAAGCAGTGCGATTTCGCTTTCGGCAAATATTGATCGTAGATCAATATGGGCAACACGCGTCGTACGAACTAATGGACGGGCTAAAACGCGTGCGCCATCCATCACAGCGAATAAGGGCATAGAGCCCCAAAAGTGGGACAATTAGCTACTCGGACGAAAAGAGAGGTATTCCGCTTCTGGTTGTCCGTGGTGACGGTCGTCTTTGTCAAGCGTCGATTTATATTCGTTCTCGTCCAAAATTATAAGTTTGTCGAACGTGCGAATTAAGATATAAGAAAGTACTGTGCATAAAGAGTTGCGTCTATTGTCTGTTTGTCAATCTACGGCGTAGACGTTGGCCTTTGTTAGAAGAAGGACTTAATTTGTCAAGAAGATCGTAAGTAACAAATAAATTCTGGTTTCTCTCATTTTTCTGCACTCTGCTTCTGCGATTTCTTGGGTAACCAACTGTTCCCACCCTGTTAGATTGTCTCTCGGGTAATTTATTGATTCAATTATTGATTTATGCCGAAATATCGAGTGATAGCCTCGTCAAGCTATCTGGCGCCCAACTATTCATTCTAGTCATTTTGTCAAAAAATTTATTTGAAGAATCAAAAGTAATTGTCAACCCTAGAGCCCTACCAGCCACTGACCCAGGCCGCGGTAGGTGAAGGAATTTTATAGAAAAAAGAATTCCTGTCTCAATACGTAATAATATAAATGGCAACAATCGTGCTTTTATTGCAGAATCGGCGCGAATAACCGTTGCCGACGCGCAGCAGCAGGAGGACGAGGAGGAGGAGGAGGAGGAGGAGGCGGTGGAGGAGGCGGAGGAGCCACGGGATGCGGTTCCGAATTGGACGATGCGACAGTGCAGGGTTCTTTTGGAACCGCTCCCGTCGAGCTCGTCGGTCGGCCGCGGAGACGACGAAGAGGACGACCGCGGCAGCGACGACGAGGACAACGACGACGACAGATTTCGTTTCCGTCCACGACGGAAACGAAATTTGAAAAACATTATTAATTTGACGGACAGACACCCGTCGTGGACGAGGACGAGGGTGAGTACTCAAAATACATTTTCAAGAATCGACGTTGTGTAACACTTTTTGTTTCTCCCGTTACAGATTTTCACCGAGGCCGGACGATTCGTCGGGAAAAGCGCGTCCTCGGTGCGAATGGCTCTGCGGCTGGCCAATTTCAGCGGTTTCCCCGCAAGATTTTTAAGCCCCGACCAGATTCACCAATATAACCTTTATCATTACAATGAGTTGTAAGGTACAGATAAATAAAAAAAAATTTGTTAATTCGATCGTATTCAATTTTTGTCTCTACCCCCCCCCCCCCCCTCTCGCTCACTCGCTCGCTCTCTCTCGTGCTCGTTCGCTGGAAAAACAATTCATAGCCGTGTCGGTTTTGAAGAAAATTTGTCCATCTCAGCGACGGGGAATTACATTTTTCGAATCCAAGATTAACATTTTTTTTCACATTTGTTCCAACATTCACTTCTTAATCCGACTCTCGAAGAAACTCTCAACGACCGTCAAAGTACCTGGTCCCCATCTCGAGTCCCTAGCGACAGCGTACAGCTAACACCGGTCAGCCCTCCCCCCCGCATTGCCCTTCTCGACGAACCTTATCATATTATTTCGAGCCCCGTTCTAAATCTTGTATTGTATTGAGTTGATCCCTGTCATTTTTATTATTTGTCAATATTTCATATTAACTTAGTTTTTGCTGCCTCCCTTTTTTTCTACCGCCCAGACTCACAGTTGTGAGAGATTCATAAAAAATATCCGTTACAAAATTGACTCCCAACGTGAGGCTCGAAAAATTGATTAATAAAATCACCCACAAATTCTACTCTCGAATTTTCTTTTTTTGCCTGTCCTCCCTAACCCATCCCGACTCGCCGTAGGTGAGAGGTACATAAAATTTCCGTATACAAATTAATCTTTAAAACCAAACGCTTATGGCATACGACATGGCGAGTTTTCGACATTTTTCGGGTTATTACGGCGTGAAGAGCCATTCTTTGAATGGATGTAAAATCTCGCCTTAACGATTCGTCAATTTCACAGGGTGAATCGGCTTCGATCATTCGTCGAATCGAGACAAAATTAACTTTCCGAGACTTAAGGTAATTTAAACTCAAACCTTTCACCTTGCATTCCGTTTTAATCACCTTGTCGGGCTTCGCGCTATTTACGATCTGGAAATCGTAAAAATTGGGGCCTCCAGAGACAAACGACTTTATAAAATCTGTAGGCGCCTTCAGCTCACTGGTCATATCACCAAGGAAGTTACCGAGCGGCGGTGACTATTCACCCGGTCGTCCCGTGCTCACAAAAATCACCGAGTCGGTGTCGTAGTACAGCACTCGTCGACCTAACCGCTCGAGATAACTATACAAATTTAATCGAGCCTGAGCTGTGTAAGCTGCGATTACAACGCTAGTTTGCGAAGATGGAATCACAGCTTCATCGGTATTCACTCAAATCGCAAACAATACGTTGTCGTTGACCGGGTGTAAGCGCCGCACCTCTTTATCACTATCCCCCAGACGAAGAAGCAGTTGTTCACAATTGTTTATCACCGTTGTCTGTGTTAAATTGTCTCGCTGACCGAATTTACCCCAGAACGAGTTCAGGCATAACTTCGCAACGGAACGTAGAACGGGGTTTTTGCAGAAATTGCCCGGATCTAGACGTATACCCTCCGAGCGCTCGTAATCTTAGATATATCGCGCTCGCGAGTCTACATCGGTACATTCGGTAGGCCAACCACTGGCTTCCTGTTTAATCTTCAAAAAAGTATTTATATATTCGACAAAGAGACCACCCTCGCGCGTTACAGGATCGTACTGGGTCATCGCGTAATCTCAAATAATAAATACTTTTATAATTTTGTAGCCGAGTTCGAGCGCTTTCCGAACTTCGTATACCACCCAGGTACCTGTGAACCCACGCTCGTCGACATCTTTGTGCGGACAGGCTGACTGTGTTTTCTCCTCTGTGCATGTGCGACACAATGCAAAGTTGAGTTTATCGTGCATTCGTACGGGTAACACGGGATGAAAAAGATTTCGGGGCGGTAAAACTGTGCAACGGACGATATCATTGACCGTTGTTCCCAAGGCCTCGTACGATCCGTTCAACAGTTCGTCACACTCTGTATCCACATATATCTTCGGATGACCCTTCGGAAAGCGGCCCGTTTTCGATATGTAAGAATACAGAGAACAAATATCAATGTAGTGAATCTTTTCACCCTCAGCAGTATCGTACACTGTGACAGTGTTACCCGTACGGCCACCGTAAAACCCATCACGAGGATTCAAAGACGCAGATGTCAGACGAGGATGCTTGTACAAATACGCGTTGATCGCCGGGTTAATGTGACGAAGCTCTTCAAACTCGCACTCCCACATGACTTCGAGCTGATAGCCATGAGACCGAATCTTCGAGTCCATCGCTGCAGTACGCTCATAACGGTTCTCGTAAGACTCTTCGTTGGCGCGTGTCGGCTTTTCACGGTTGTCGGGGAAACAGCGCGGGCAACCGTGCCAATAACAACCGTGAAATTGGAAGACAAAGCGATCGTCTTCCAACTGCGAATACCCGTCAACGAGAGGCCATTCAGGTAGCCTAACCTCTCGAGCTCGACTAGCGTGAACAATCTCATGCCCTATACATTTCTCGACCCATAAAAGCCACTGGTTGGCCTGTCGTGAATGCCGATCCGCAAGCCTGTATCCGCCGTTTGGTATTAATCCAATCGTTTGCGGAACCAAAGATGTACACCTAAATACCTTCGAGCACGCCGATGCAATTGTCGCAGCCTCAGTAAATGGACAAACATCGCCGGACTCGAGGAATATTTTCCGAAACTCTTTACAAGCCCGTCGCAATATGTCAACGTCTAGTGCGCAATACTTTTCGATTTCTGTTTGAAAGTTGAAAAGTTCAGCGGAAGCGACCCTCTCCGTGTACCATTCGTAAAAAGTATTTCGATCATCGTGACTCATTGTGTCGGGCGAGTAATATTCCGCGGCGGGGCGTACCCCACAGTATCCTTGGTTCTGCAGCGTGTTAAAAAGGTGCGCAAAGTATCCCTTTTCCATTTTATCGTTAAACCCGAAGGCTCCCGGTAGAGCTCAACCGCATATGAAAGTAACTCATACTATCGATGAATACGGTACGACCTATACGCATCGATATTATCGAATTACCTGTTAGAATAATTTTTGGCAAACCAAGATCGCTACAATTTTCGACAACGTATCGCAATACGAATAGGGCGTCAAAGGCCTTGGCGTTATGCGCGATACAAATAATCTTTCGAAACGCCGTTGTGCGGCGTGCTGCAAGATTGATCAATTCGGCGATTGGTGAAGTTCGAAAAACATACTGCCGCACGCCACACTATCTGCAGAAGTTACCCGGAATTATGTTGTCCACATCGGACAAACATATTTCACACAACTGTCGAGCCGCGCAAAGCGTGACAACGTGCTCGCGAGTATTGTCGTCCGTGCTAGAGCTGTAAAGTTCGTCTTGCCGCGTCTCGAAATCGTAAAAAATGAACAATGTTTTCGGATGCTCCCCGGGTTTCGGTAATTCACGGTCTGCCAGCGGTTGCATGTAACATTGCTCGTCGTACTCATGCACGCTACGACACAGCTGACAGAACGTTTTACCACATTTGTGAGCTTTCTGTGTGGTATCGAATAACTTTGTGCATTTTTTACGAAATCTAACTGTCTCGCAAACCGACTTTCTTTCTATATTGCGGGTACTGACACGGGCTTCTCGAGGCTTGAGATGATCTTCAAAACACGCCGCGTTGTGGGAAAATCTATGGCAGTCCTCGCATTCCCACCCGTCCCTGCCGCTTTCCGTAACGACGTTATCAACGGTCGGAACTGAACACGGCGGCGATGCGTAGCAACGCGGGCACTTGCTCGTACACCGATATTGATGCAAAAATCGGTTAGATACATTGCAAGGGGTACAGTAGTTCCGTGCGCCCTCTGCGGCAAGAAGATTGGTAATAGGCGAATAATGATTATTATTTTTTAAATACGCAATATTTAATTTTATGTGTGCAGGCGTGTTTTCAAATCGTGTTTGCCCATTAAAAATGGGATCTGCACCGCTACCGAGAGAAGCCCAGTCATAAACGCATATAGCGACCCTCGATGTCATAAAGTGTCGTTGAAACACCTCGAACTCCTCAGGGCCGCAACCCTGTACCGGTACTACAAGACGAGCCGCAGTCACGAGTTTCTTTGCCTCGTCTCGCTGGAGCCCCGATTTTTTATGACGGATGCGTTCATAAAAAATTTTCGACTCTGCGCTTCGATTAATTTTAATTCGCGCATTTGCTAATGCTACGACCAGCGCCCGAGGAAAACACCAATTATCGGTGTTCCCTATTAAAATGGTGGATCGATTACTCACAATTTCACTGTCCAAACCTCCCGTACCGCTTACCATGTCGACGTACGTTACGGTGAATACAAGCGTTTCGTAAACCGGAAGTATTCTCGCACTCTGGTTAACGCTGCACAACAGACCCTGTTCCGTGACCACCGCGAATTTCTTTGTGATTCTGACGAACGATGATCACTGGAACGTTACACTCCAAATTAATGTGATTTAACCGTTTATTTTTGAGACGAATAATAATTGAGATGCCGTTTTATTTAATGGTTTAATAAACAAAGGTATGTATAAGAAATTTAACAACTTGTCAGTTGCGACTGACTGCTTGATCGTTAGTAATGAGTTCCAGACAACTCTCGCGTTTTAGAATCGTGAGCGATTCCCGTCGAACCGTCGAGGTTGAACCGATGTTGAGAACTAACATTCGGAGCGTTACGAACTTCCGAACTATCTTCGTTGGTCGAATGTTTGGGGGTAAAAAGAAATGAGACGCGACTTCTGATAGGTGGACTTTGTCGAAGCGTCTAAACATTTGTCCCTTTTGTTTATGTACCGTTGCAAAAGGTACGCACGGAATTTTTTTCTCTAATGAGGAAAAACCAAATTGCTTTATGACCTCGCTCGACTGTGCGAGCGCGGCAATAAAACATCTGGCGTTCAGCTTGTATTCGCTTTACCTGCGTATCCCTTTTTAGGCTTGGCAGTCCTTTGATTTTTGTTTTTACCTAAAACATCTCAATCGACCAACGAAGCTATTAAATTTTGCTACAGCGTCTCATGCGACGCTCCAGACTCCCCCCGTTGAGAGGATCCCGATCAAAGAATTTACTTCTAGCTAGCGATTAAATTTAATTGCAATTCATGATAATAATCACTTATAGTTCTGTATGATTGTCTACTTGGCTTATCGGCAGTGGTGCCAATCGCCTCACATTCCTATCGAATTCACCCTTCACTGTTTTCACTGTCACAGTTCTTATTATTCCGTCAGCTCCCGGATGCGTCTTGGTAACGCGTGCCAGGACCCATTGCATTGGAGGGAGATTGTCTTCCTTGAGAAGGACGATGGTTCCTTCCTTGATGCTGTGGTCCCCGGTTGTCCATTTGTGTCGGATGTTCAGCTCGTTGAGGTACTCCTTGTACCATCGGGCCCAAAAGTCTCGTCGTACCTTCTGGATATGTTGCCAACTGGACAACCTATTTGAGGGAGTTGCACTAAAGTCCAACTCCGGTAAACTCGTCAGTGTATCACCTATGAGGAAATGACCTGGAGTGAGGACGAGGAGATCGTTTGGGTCTGTGGAAATTGGTGTGAGCGGCCTGGAATTGAGGATGGCTTCGATTTCCATAGCGAGCGTATTAAATTCTTCGAACGTGAATAAAACATTACCGATGACGCGTTTTAGGTGATGTTTGAAAGATTTCACCGCTGCCTCCCATATGCCACCGAAGTGAGGTGATAATGGTGGGATGAATTTCCAAGTGATGCCTTGATCACAGAGAAAATGCGTGATCTTCTCTTGATGCTCGTGAGACTGCAAGATTGTGTAGACTTCGTGCAGTTCATTGTTCGCACCCTTGAAGTTTGATCCGTTGTCTGAGTGGATTGAATGAGGTTTTCCTCTTCTCGAAATAAATCTGCGAAGAGCGCCGAGAAAAGCGTCGGTTGTCATGTCGCTCACAACCTCTAAGTGTACTGCCTTTATGACCAGGCAGACAAAGACGGCGACGTAGATTTTTATTTTTGCCCCATTCCGACACTTCCTTTCCTTTATATAAAACGGACCACAATAGTCAACACCGACATTGTAAAATGGTCGAGCTTGAGTGATCCGAAAGTCAGGTAGGTTTCCCATCGTGTAATCGACTGTTGCCGGATTGAACCGAAAGCATCGAATGCATTTGCGAATAATTTTTCGCACTTGATTTCGGCCGTCGAGAAGCCAATAGCGGCGTCTCATTGCGTACAGTGTGGTCTGTATCCCGGCGTGCAGGTTGCTCAAATGTTGCTCCTGAATTATCAGATCTGAGATGCAATTGGATGGTGGCAAGAGTATAGGATGCTGTTGTGAGTAAGGGATGCTGGAGTTAGTCAGACGCCCTCCGACTCTCAACAGTTTATCCTTGTCGATGAATGGGTCCAATGAGATGAGCTTACTGCCTTTGTCAACTCGTCTCCCCCCGCTGAGATCGTACATTTCCTTGCTGAATGCTGTTGCTTGAATTTTTCTCAAGATGATTTTCTCAGCGTTTACCAGTTCGGTTGTTCGCAGAGCGCCCGTGAAACGGTTGCGTGGTTTGAATCGAAGACAATATGCAATCACGCGTTTTAATTTTGTGAATGACGAAAATCGTTTGAATATCTCGTCGTCCATGGTTGCGCTCGTAACAAGACACGTGGTTTGTCTTTTCTCCGGTACTTCTGGCAGCTGATATTTCTTCCTTGTTGGCCACGATGTTTCATTGCTTGTAATCCATCTTGGTCCGAACTTCCAAAGGTTATTCTGTATGAACTCTTCAGGCAGTTGCCCTCTTGACAGGGCGTCGGCTGGATTGTCTTCCGAGCTTATGTGTCGCCAATCAGCTGGATTCGTTTTTTCCTGGATCTTCGCGACTCGATTTGCAACAAAAGTCCTCAACGTATGCGGTGAGTCGTTGATCCAGCACAAAACAATCGTTGAATCCGTCCAAAAAGTTGTGGTGTCGATTTTGTTCTTGATTGTTTTCACTACGGCGTTGTACAATTTTGCTAGTAATTGAGCGCCGCACAGTTCCAGCCGAGGAATAGACACGGTTTTCAATGGAGATACTCGTGATTTGGAACAGAGAAGCTTACACTGCGATTGCCCTTGATCATTGGTGGATCGAAGGTAGATGCAAGCGCCGTATCCTGTTTCACTTGCGTCGCAAAATCCGTGCAATTGAATGCTCGTGGTGTTTTCGGTAAGAATCCTGCGATCGAATGTAACACTATTCACGAGTTTCAGCTGTCCGCAAAACTGAGTCCATGTTGTGTGCATGTTGCTGGGCACCGATTCATCCCAGTTCAATTTTAATTGCCAAAGTTTTTGCATGAGCCCCTTTGCGTATAGTATGATCGGTCCAAGTAGACCTAACGGATCATATATTTTGGCGATTTCCGATAACATTATCCGCTTCGTGATTGTACCGCTGACGGTGAGAGATTTTGCTGTGTAGACGATGGAATCTTCTTGAGAATTCCAAAAAACTCCGAGCGTTTTTAGCGTTTCATCGTTGCTCAATTGTAATTTGAGATTGACGCTGTTTTCTGGTATTCCTTCCAAGAGACGTGGTTCCTTGGATGCCCATTGCCTCATGTTTAGCCCTCCTAGGCGTAACACTTGAATTATTTCGTCTCGAATAACGATGCCTTCTTCAATTGTCTCAGCGCCAGTGAGCAGATCGTCTACATAGAGATCTCCTTTAAGGATATTTGCTGCCTTCGGATAATCCCTTGATTCGTCTTCTGCCAATTGCTGCAGTGCGCGCACGGCGAGAAATGGAGCAGGACCGAGTCCGAACGTTACCGTATTGAGTTCGAACGTTTTGATTTTGTCCTCGTGCTTCCATAGGATTCGTTGGAACTGTCGATCTTCTTCTTGTATCAGAACTTGCCGATACATCTTCTCAATGTCTCCTGTCAAGACGTAATTGTGAAGTCTGAATCGGATCACGTGAGCGAAGATGTCATCTTGGATGGTCGGTCCGACCATCAGTGCGTCGTTAAGGGATATACCCGTGTTCGACTTCGCGGATCCGTCGAAGACTACGCGGATCTTTGTCGTCATGCTCGCTTCCTTGACTACGGCATGATGAGGTAGAAAAAATCCTGTTGTCTGCTCAGCGTCTCTTGACGGTGACATGTGCCCGAGCTCCAGGTATTCATTGATGACTGCCGAGTACTGGTCTCGCAGTTCAGTGTCGCGCTGAAATTTCCGTTCGAGAGCGTTTAAACGTTTTAATGCTCTAGCGCACGATTCTCCGAGCTCTTTGTGGCTCTTTCGGAAGGGTAGCGCGACGACGTATCTTCCGCTCGAATCGCGTGTAAAGTTGTTTCGAAAATGCTCTTCGCATGCGAGCTCCTCTGGTGAGAGATGAGACTGTACGGGTCCTTCCTCAATTTCCCAGAATCTTGTTATGTCAGAATGCAAATCCGAGAGATGACATGTGGCAGATCTCTGTCCTTGCCTTGTTGAGGGCTCGATGCCGCCTCCAACAATCCATCCTAATCGAGTTTTCTGGAGAATCAAGTCCTGTCCTTGTTGAGACAAATTTATCTGTCCGATGCTGAGTAGCGACAACGTTAGTCCAGCTCCAAGGAGTAAATCGACTGGAGCTGGTTTGTGAAAGTCTGGATCGGCCAGACGTATGTTTGCCGGAATGTTAAATGATTCGCGCGGGATTGTTTCGCTCGGTACCAGGTTCGAGATCCTTGGTAGCGTGAGAAAACTGAGTGTTTTCTCAAAACTGTTCTGTGTCGAGTGGATGGTTACTGTCACTACATCCCTTGTTGTGGTTGTAAGGTTGTTGAGACCTCCTACAGGAACAGAACACCGTTTTTTCGGGAGTTGTAAAATCGCGGCGAGGCTTTCCGTTATAAAATTAGCTGATGAGCACGTATCCAAAAGAGCGCGGCAGATGACGGGCTGCCGGTTTTTATTCAGTGCGTAGACCGCTGCACTGGTCATCAGCTGGTTCCTCGGTGCACGTGCTGTTAGTGAAAGGCACCGAGGATTCATTCCTGATGGCTCCTCTGGTCAAGACTGATTCGCTGAGTTGTCCTGATCTCTCCCCTGGTGCAGAAGCGTGTTGTCCCGTTGGTTGCAAACCATGCAATTTCCCGATTTGCAATCCTTTTGTTCGTGGTTTGCTCGAAGACACGTCCAACAGAGTGCATCCTTTACCACCTTCATTCTTTTGGTGACTGGAAAGTTTCGGAATGTTTCGCAACGATAGATTGGATGTGCCTTGTCCTTGCATACTGGCCACGTTGCCGAGGTCGCAGTTACAAACGCTTGCCTTTTTGTCCTTTGTGTTCCCTTTCCGCTGTTTGATTGAAAGTTCGTTTTTGTCTGTAGACTGTACGAACTAGATCCCGATGCTGTGGCTCTTGGACCTTCCTTTCTCGACAACCGTGCGGCAGTTCGACGCAAGAATTCGATCATCTTGTCGAGTTTTGGGAAGACATGACGCTCGAGTGTCTCATCCCACTTATCGCACGTTGTTTTGTGTAATTTCTCTTCGATATTTTGTACTACAATTTCGTCTGGAAGGTTAACCCCGAGAGATTTGAGCGAGAGCAGGTGCTGCTGCGTTTGGTCTACCAATTTTGTGAGACCTTCCGCGGTCTCTTTCTCTTGGACTGGCAGTCGCAAGAGCAAGCTTAGATGCCGTGAAATGAGGATGCGCTTGTCCGAGTACGTTTGTTGTAATAGTTCCCACGCATGCTTGTAATTGTCGTCGGTAATTGAGAATACCCGAATTTTGCTTAACGCTTCTCCCTTGACTGAAGATTTTAAATATTGGAGTTTTTCGATGTTGCTGAGATCGGTTTGATTGTCTATCATGGATGTAAATGCATCCTTGAAAGACAACCAATCTTCGTATCGTCCATCGAATGTTGGGAGAGCTGCTTCCGGTAGCTTAATTCTGCGAGGACGTTGCGAGGGATCCACTAGTGCTCCTACAGACGCGTTGTCTAGATTCGCTCTGTCGGCTTGGAGCTCCGCGTTTCGGGCCATTTTCAATAGGCGCTCCGCGTCAGTGAGAACTTCGAAATACTGTTCTTGTATGTCATACCGTTCATGTGTATGATCATTCTCAATGTCCAATAGCTCTAACTCATCTTGAATACTGTCAAAGTTTTCAAACACTGATTTTAACTTGTCTAGCCGAAGTCCTAGCTTCAAGGTGTCCGGTTCACCTTGTCTATATTTCTCGAGAAATGTTTTGAATGTCGTTATTTGACCCTTAACCGTACCGCGTTTTTGAATGAGGGCCCTTATTTGCTCTGCCATCTTTCGCTAAAGTTTACTTTGAGGACCTTGTGAGATGGGAGAGAATAGAAGGAGTAAGTTCGGTGATGAATCTGAACGAGCCTACCTTGTCGTTGACGTTGGTCCAGAGATCGAATGCTGAGTCGACCTAGCGTTGCCCAATGTTGCCGTCAGTTGGTGTGTTTCGCTGTCCAGTGTCTGCCCGACCTTTCCCTTTGGTGCTCGTATGATTGAGCTGCAGTGGGTTGCGAGTTCGAATGCTGTGTCGATCCTCGGTTCACCACTGCTGTTGATGTAATTTCTGTGCACTGTTTCACTATTGTTCACCAAGTCACTAAATCCGGCTCGAAGGACCATAAAAATGTTCCGTGACCACCGCGAATTTCTTTGTGATCCTGACGAACGATGATCACTGGAACGTTACACTCCAAATTAATGTGATGTAACCGTTTATTTTTGAGACGAATAATAATTGAGATGCCGTTTTATTTAATGGTTTAATAAACAAAGGTATGTACAAGAAATTTAACAACTTGTCAGTTGCGACTGACTGCTTGATCGTTAATAATGAGTTCCAGACAACTCTCGCGTTTTAGAATCGTGAGCGATTCCCGTCGAACCGTCGAGGTTGAACCGATGTTGAGAACTAACATTCGGAGCGTTACGAACTTCCGAACTATCTTCGTTGGTCGAATGTTTGGGGGTAAAAAGAAATGAGACGCGACTTCTGATAGGTGGACTTTGTCGAAGCGTCTAAACATTTGTCCCTTTTGTTTATGTACCGTTGCAAAAGGTACGCACGGAATTTTTTTCTCCAATGGGGAAAAACCAAATTGCTTTATGACCTCGCTCGACTGTGCGAGCGCGGCAATAAAACATCTGGCGTTCAGCTTGTATTCGCTTTACCTGCGTATCCCTTTTTAGGCTTGGCAGTCCTTTGATTTTTGTTTTTACTCGGAATTGAATAGCCATACGGGTCTCAGGGATATGCCCGCTACACCATCCGTCATACCCTGAGCTTCAAACGCAATACTGATCCGGTCGGTGGGTAAACTATCTTTTGTAAAATACGCGTGAATGTCCCGTATGGCGTTTCGTATCCACGAGATTGGATTGACCCCTTGTGGCGGCGCGAGTAACGAGATTTCGGTTTGACGCGGTATGATTTTAAAACGCCGCCAAAAATGCTGTTTTTCTTCGCCTATAACCCCGAAACGCTGACCCACAGGTAATATACGGTCGTCATCGTCGGCATCCGCAATACCGTTGTTCCCGTCGCTCGTGTCACTCGCGTTACCGATCATTTTCAGACCGTCGCCATCGCTGTCGTCATTCGCTTTGCGAGCCATGTTTTCTACATTAATGTTAAAACTATTCCCCGGCCCCGTTAAACCCCCACCCGTCTGCGGTTTATACAGTTCGGAACTTACCAATTCCTCCACAGCCGTGCAGCCTCTGCCACCCATGCAGCCGGTACCACTGTTACTACAGGTGACGACGATGATGATGATGATGATGATGATGTTGATGATGATGATGATGATGATGACGAAGACGATGAAGATGATGCTGACGACGACGGACGATCTGTAAAAAATAAATTAATAATTAAATAAAGACCCAACGATTGTTTAATATATATATTGTAACGCTTTTCTTTATTTATCCTCTCGCTTTTTTCGGCGAGTCAGCTGAATAGTCCGGGGGGGGGGGGGGGGGAGAAAGGAGGAGAAAAATAAGTAAAGAATGTTAGGAGAAAAATAAATAATTCCGTTTAATGCGAATTACCTCGTACCGAAACAGAAAAGAGAACAATGCTTGTATGATAGACGAAAATGAAGGAATATAAAGTAAAATAAATAAAGATTAATATACGATGGGCGCAAGCTACTTATTCGGCGTAGCACCTTGACGAGGGGAAAGGGAGGTGAGACGGGAGGCACGAAGCCAGCTGTGGAGACTGCCGAAAGTGTTTATCAACACTTGCGGCAGCTCGGGGCGATGGGCACGGGTCGCGGGGGAACGAGGGGGAGGGATACCGATGAGACTTCTCTAGGCCGTGGCATACACCATCCAGGGCTTCTTATTATTATTGCCTCGGCACAATATTCGAGAATTTTTTCGAATATTCGGGTCGGGCTATGGTCTCCAAGTTTCGTGTTCGGGGGGTGATCGCGCACGCCCTTCGATTAACGTGGGATCTTATTTAATATTATTTTTGCGCCGATTCCAAACGCGTATATAACTTTGGAGGATACTGAAATCTTCCGGGGAGGTGAGAAAAATGAAGCAGACTGTAATAATGGTTTCATAGGTTGAACAAAGGATTTATTAAATGTCGCCGTGGATCACACGGCAGACGAATGCGCGGGTTACGCGTGAGTTTTATTAGACGGCAGCTCGGCGTGAGCGCAAGTTGCTTTTAAATTGAAATTTTCGTATTCGACGAAAGACGAGATCGAGTACCGCGTGATAAGTGTTGCTGTCTCGAAGCTCGGAGGATTACTGATTTTTCGGGTAAGAACGCGTGAGTAGCCTAGGCCGAGGATCGCGAGGGCCGAAGGGGAATCCGGCAGTACGAAACGCGCTTGTTTTTGTTTACGTACGGCGTAAGCCGTCTCGAAAAGCCAGTGCTACAATCGCGCATGGTAACAGAGTCTCAACACGCTAAGTTTGATAGATGGAAATTCGAACATAACGCTCGCCTCGGTCCGTAAGGAACGAAATACATGACATTTCTCGTAGAGCTTGCCGTGTGATCTTTTATCCATTACAAATTTGACCCGACATTAATTGCGAAAGCTTATAATTAACAAAGGTTTTACATGAGAAACCCGACAATAAAGCGGAGACTTAAGATCTAGTGGTAACAACTAAGGTTCGGCGCAGTTCATTATCGGCGCCTTGAAAATTCGTTCCGTTGTCGCTGTAAACGTCGGTTGGACGACCGCGTCTACTGACAAATCGCTGAAAAGCGGCAAGGAAACCGGAAGTTGCGTAGTCATCGACGTATTCGAGATGAACGGCGCGGGTTGCGAGGCAAACGAATAGCGCCACGTAATATTTGCGGGCTTTTTGGCCTCGCCCCACATAGGGGGTGACCTGGAATGGTCCGGCATAGTCTACGCCACAATGTGAGAACGGTGGGGACGGATTGACTCGGGGAGAGGGCAGGTCTCCCATGAGTTGACTGGCGGTGACAGCGCGTTCGCGGACGCAGGTTATGCACCGATTGATCCGAGCTTTAACGAGGGATCTCGCACCAAGAATCCAATAATTTTGCCGCAGGAGTCGCAACGTGAGTTGACAGCCTCCGTGTAATGAGCGCAAGTGTGTTTGATCGATTATTAAGTCGCTGATGCGATGACGTGGTATAATGAGTGGAAACCGTTCGTCATAAGAAAGGAACGAGTGACGCAACCGCCCGCCAAGACGCAGCTGATTGTTCCCGTCGAGAAATGGATAAAGTGCTTTAAGGGGGCTGGAGCGCGGTAGTGCAGTATTAGACTGTAACGCTTGAATTTCCAGTTTAAAAGTCTCGTGTTGAACGCGACGGACCCAAAAGGCGCGTGCTTCGTTTAAGTTGTCCACTAGTTGAGTAGTGGAGGCTGCGGATTGGTCGAGTTTGTGAGCGCGGTACTTTCGTAGCCAGTGAAAAAGAATGACCGTGACTCGAAGCATTTTTCCCCAGTTTGAAAAGCGCGAAGGGAAGTCCCACTCCTCCGTATCTTGAATGACGTGAGTCGTAGCTGATGATCGTTCTTCTTGGAGAACTGTTTGTGGATCGACCGAGTCCTCCAAGGGCTCGTAAGGTCGGGCCAAAACACGGAGTTTTGCCGAAGCCAAGAGGGGCCCGACCACCAGAGTGGGTGTTGGAGGAATTCCGCAACCGGAATTCCTCGTGACGCGCAATCCGCGGGATTATCACGAGTAGGGACATGATGCCACTTAATTTCGGGCATTTTAGTTTGGATCTCGGAGACCCGATTCGCGACGTAAGGCTTCCAGCGTGACGGATGCTGGGTGAGCCACGCGAGTGCGACGGTTGAGTCGGTCCAACCATGTACGGGAATTGATTCGAATTTAAATTGTTGTTTGACGTATTCAAGCAGTCGAACAAGCAATACGACACCATTCAGTTCGAGTCGTGGAATGGAGACCGTCTGAAGTGGAGCAACTTTAGATTTAGCCGCTAATAGTGAAACGGTGGTCTGAGCGGGAGAGTTTAAAACTCTTGAATACACGACTGCGGAGAACGCGCGTTGCGACGCGTCCGCGAAGCCGTGAAGCTCAATAGCGCAAAGCTCTTGCGCTGTGGTGCTTATCCATCGAGGAATACATAATGATGATAATTTAGGCAGATCATGTCGATAAGAATTCCACCTTTGCAGCAGAGATGGAGGGATTGCATCGTCCCAATCAATTTTCGCAAGCCATAAGTCTTGCATAAGAATTTTGGCGTTAACTAGGACGGGTGAGGCCCACCCGAGGGGGTCGAACAAGCGTGCAATCAGTGAAAGCACGGAGCGCTTAGTGCTGCGCGTTTCTTGAATTTCAGTAATTTGAAAGCTGAATGCGTCTTCTTTGGGAAGCCACGTGATGCCGAGCACTTTCAATACGCTCGAATCGTCTTTTGATAGGTCGATCGCGAGGTCGTGACCTACTGCAGGAATGTCTGCTAATAATTCGATATCGTTCGCGGCCCATTTGCGCAGATTAAACCCACCGCGTTTTAACAGTGACACGAGTTGGGTGCGGATCGTGCGTGCGCTTTCGAGA